>JAGFZM010000212.1:57961-77603 GCA_017657215.1 Limnothrissa miodon
ACACACACACACACACACACACACACACACACACACACACACACACAGAGACACACACATACAGAAAGAGAGAGAGAGAGTTTTTGTGGACTTTGTGGAGTTTTGGTTCTTAGTTCAAAGACACAGCAAAGTTTCACATGGGCGCAGCCCTCCTCGGCCCCTCAACACTCCCCTGGTGTCCCGGCTGTGGTTACGTTGGGTGATAAACACCATCCAGAAAACCCTGAGCAACAGCCTCAGGGGGACAGCAGACTGAGAATCACATACTTGGTCAATGCTGTCGTCGAGAAGGGAGGTAACAACAGCCCTCTTTCAGCTCCACTGCCAGTTTTAAAGTGTAATTAAAGTCTAATTAAAGCACTTACATAATTACGTTAATTAAAGTTTAAGTACGGTACGTCGTATCCGTGGCTCCTGAGCCCCTCCAAAAAAGAATGGGGGGTGGGGGGTGGGTGTTAAGGTGTTCATTTTTCTAGAAAGCAGGACATGCCTTTAGCCCCCAGTCATCTCGATGCATAGTAATTTAGCAAGTCACCACACTAGTCTCACGCTGTAGCCATTTTAAGTCAGATGGAGGCATGTGAAGAGGTTCTCAGGAAATCAGGCACACACCAAAACTGGAGCCGTCTGCTGTCAGCAGTTGCTGTGTGTGATCACACCCACACACGCACACACACACACACACACATAAACACAAACACAAAAACATACAAATGCACACACACAAACATGCAAGTGCACATACACACAAGTACACAAGTACACACACATAAATTCATACACATGCACACAGACACACACAAACAAATGTACAAACGGACACAGACTCGCATACACAAAAACATATGATGAACATATATGAAGAAGGTGCCACAACATAAACTCTTGAGTTTTCAAGCCTGTTTCAGGAGTGTAGCTCTCACTAGCTCTTTAAGGTTTTTTTTTTCCCTGCGTCAGCGTCACACTATCTAAAAAAGGCCAGCACTTATTGAGGAGTTAAAGGAATGTTAATGAAACTGGGTGGGCGAGAGGGATTGGGCCAAAAAATATGAGCCTTTTCTCCTGACACTTCCTTCGACACTTAAGAATTCTTGGGATATTTTCCCTCCTTTTCTCATCATTTATTTACTTTAGCTCTGGGAGTGTTTCAGGTCAACTGGAGCTGGACTTCCTTCTCCAAGGCCTAGTTTTGGTTGCCCAATAAAACTTTCTCTTTCCATCTCTCTCACTATTTCTCTTTCCCATTTTCTTTCTCTGCCTCTCTCTTGCTCTTTCTGTATCCTCTGGTTCTCCTTTGCATTTTTGCACTAACCTTTCAAACAAGTTCAAAACCTCATGCACTCCAAAAATGCTTATCAGAAAGTAAATCATTAATGTAAGACTAATAACAGAATACCATTCAAGGAAGATCTTTTTAGTTTCCGAACTGAACTTGTACTTGTGCTCTGTTTATATCACATTCAAATAGCTATGTGGAATGTTAAAACAGAAGCTCTGTGGGAACAAATCATCAACTAATCAACTACTCATACTCTCTTTAATTCAGTGCAACTCTAAAAAACTATTAAAATAAAAAATTTTAAAAAAAATTACTGTCCATCACAGAATAATGTCTCAGGTCTAAGTGTGTGGACAATGAAATAAATAGTTTTTTTTGGATAGGAAGGATGATAGGTTTCCTTTTTGGCTAGATTAACTTTTTGGTCTGAAGCATCTGCCTGATGGGAGCAGTTAAAAGGAATTAATCAACTTACTGTGTCCTTGAGCAGTTCTATAAGTCCAGTGATTTTAGAAATTAACAGGGCTCCCAGTATTGCTGCCTGTGTTGGAGGGCTGTAGAGTAAGTATACTCTTTTGAGTAGTGGTATTAATATGGTAAATACATATGATCCCATTTTAGTCTAATGTAGTCTAATTTAGAAATTAAGTCTCTGCATTTAACCTTATTGTGAATTAGCGAAGTACACTCAGCAAACTAACCCCAGCGCACTGGGTTGCTTTCTACAGCAGCGCCCGTGAAGCAGTGAGGGGTCAGGCTCTTCAGTTGGGGTGTACTAGTCAGGGAATTAACCAGCAACCCTTTTGTCATTTTTGGTTGCCCATATCCCTAAGCTGTCCCTCATGGCAGAAATGGTACAGACTGGTGACGTACAGGTCTATGTGCTGAGGACAGTTATGCTTGGACGGGGCAGGGGGGTGAGCAGCTCTTAAATGCTGGCCAGGTTCATCTCTGGAGACAAGCTCAGAGCTGGGTGTCCCTGAGGTCTGACAGGATACATGGATAGGACAGGACAGGATACAC
Organism: Limnothrissa miodon; assembly: GCA_017657215.1. Classification (NCBI taxonomy): domain Eukaryota; kingdom Metazoa; phylum Chordata; class Actinopteri; order Clupeiformes; family Clupeidae; genus Limnothrissa; species Limnothrissa miodon. Next base: position 60,264 of record JAGFZM010000212.1, read on the forward strand.
AACAGTCGGACAACTACACACACATGCATACGCATATATTAAACACACAGACAGATACACACACACACTTTCATTCTTGCATTTTCAATTTCACACCTCACCACAAACTGTCAAAATTACACACATGTACATGCAGACATATAATTTACACATGGGGACTCAGGCACACATATTACATATGTGTTATGCACACACACATACACACACACACACACACACACATTTACAGTACATTTGCAGGTGCTCTTGCCGGCCTGTTATCCACTTCTGGTCTGGCTGCCAAGGTAACACCCTGACCTACATCCTGTTTTTACTAGAAAGCCTCTTGTTCTGAGAATTGTGTTCCAAGTTCCAAGAATGTGTTGTGTGTGTGTGTGTCCATTTGTCCCATATTTGTCTCTGTGCTTACATGTGTTTGTGTTCATTTGTCCCATTCATCTCCATGCTTGAATGTGTGTGTCTGTGAATAGATGTGTGAGTATGTGTATGTTTGCCTGTACACTTGTTTGTGCAATTAAGCATTTATACCTGTACTTTTGCACCTGCCAATATACCTGTGTAGTCTTGCTTCTCCAAGTTTAAAGTGCACTGTGCACAGGAAGAGGGGATTACTGTCGCTGTCCACTGAGTCATGTGGACAGTTCTTAAACCACCAGGGCTTTGATACAGAGCTAATTACATTTAAGCCCTATCCTGCCTACATCTCAGCCTTGCATCAGCACAATGTCCTCCCCACCCAATCCCCCCATCTTCAGCAAATCGCAATGGATTATATTCCTCAGCCTCCCACAACACCCAAAGCCCCTTGGGGGTATTCTGGTCATTATGATGCAGCCACATGGGTTCCTTCCTACCTGAGATTAGTGCAATGTGTATGGCGGATGCTAGAATCTTGCTGCATTGTTACAGCCTGGAGCCACTGGAGTTTGGGTTGCATGGTTGGCCCACCCCAAATGCTTACATTAGCATGGCATTAACTGGATGCATATTGTGTGCCTGTGCTAGGCCAAAATGCAGACGATTCCTGATTAATTAGAGTAGGTGACCTTTCACACTCTCGCTTACTTGTACTGCAGTTCTAATCAGAGAAGTCGTTATGAATGCAAGGAATGGGGGCGATGCACCCTAGATTTGATTGCCTTGGCATTATTCAGTTATTGTGTGTGTGTGTGTGTGTGTGTGTCTGTGTGTGTCTGTATGTGTCTGTGTGTGTGTGCATGCATGTATGTATTTTATGTCCACTCAGAGCAAAGATAACAAAATGGGAACCATGTCAATGTTACCAATAAATAATCATTAAATCAAGTTCCAAAAGAAGTCAGCAATTCTAAAGTAAAGCAAACGTGTTGTGAATCACATCTACTGCTCCTCTATCCATAGCAGAGACATTGTCCCTCTAGGATTGTTTTAATCCCACAGCTGGTCAGAGCATGTCACGTCATTAGGCTAATGTCCATAAATTTGTTGCATTACACAGATGGAAACACTTAGAGTGGAAAGACACTTGCACTGTGTGCATATTCTTCAGCTGAATTTTTGTTAATGGGAGTATGAAATTGAAATGACTTGAATGGAGACCCAGCTAATAACAACATTACTGTATCTCATATGCAACATCCATTACAACAACAGACTATGTTAATAATCTCAAATGGTACACAGTTGGTCTCCTACCTATATTTATATCCCAAATTAAATCCATCAGCCCTTTTTTGACTATCACTGTATGTATGTACATATGTATGTATGCATTCTGGTTAGTATGTGTGTAAATATGTCTATATGTGTCCTGGAAATGTAGTTCCAGTTCCATAGAGGTTTTTGTAAAATAATCAGATGGATGTTTTATGTAGCTTTCCATGCAGACTATATGAATGCAGCATTTATTCGCATTTAGGCACACAAAGATACATTTTTACATCTTGGATGAGTATATTCAGACATGCCAATAGGAACGAGGGCCATTTTGCATTGAGTTGTTGATGTAGGTCTCTCTGGCCAAAAATGTCACATGATTTTCACCCCTTGTGATGTGGTGTTTGAGTCTAGACTAGCCCTCTGTCTCGTTCCTATCTTTCCCATATTAATCTCCTCATCTCACACCCCCTTCTAGTGCTTCCCTGCAAGCGCCTGTCTGTTCTTTGAGGTGGCAGATTTAGGGTGGTGGTTTGGGAGGGATGGCGAGTCACTGGCTCGCACCCTCCCACCCCCCACTTGCCTTTCTGCCACCTCCCTCCGTCGGCATCACCATGGTGATGGTGTTTGGGGTAGCCATGGGTACTCTGATGTGTAAGGCAGGAGCGTCAGTAGTTTTTGCCTGCCTTAGAGGACTGGCTGCTCAATAAGAGTGTGCAATGCAGCAGTGGGCCACATCCCCAGCAGTCTGTACAGAATGAGAGCGAAAGGTATTTGGTCTGGGGATCTAACGTGAGCGTCAGACAGACAAAGGAGGAAAGAAAAACGAGAAGAAAGATTGGGCACCCAGAAAGAGGAGGAGTGAAAAAGTGAAGGAAAACGTGTGAAAAGAAAAGAGGGGAGGCTGTTTGGTGAAAGTTGGCATCAGAGGCAGTGTCAGCGACGGCAGCATAAATAAGAGATAATTAGTGCATTAGCAACCATGTGAAAATTTACAAGCCGCTGCCGCTGCCCCTGTGTGTGTGTGTGTGTGTTTAATGTGCTTGTGTTTAAGTAGACACCTGTTTCACATACACTCATGTTTCCAACCCATTGACCCAAGCAAAATATCTTCCCATCAAAACCTCCAAACTTCAAACAGACACACTTGCCCTCGAGCAGACTTACAGACTAAACATGCCATAGAGAAAGATAGTTTATGTTTGGTTAAAGTCCCCACTGTCCTCTGTGTACTTTTCCCACCTCCGTGTCCGCTCAGCAGATGTTTAACTCTTCTTCTCTCGTCGAGTTTTGTTATATGAAACACATGGGGATTGAGTGAGGGAAAGAGAGCACGGTGGAGAAGGTGATAGACGGCACCTCTTATTGTTTTTCTTTTTCTTTTTTCCTCTCGGCGATGGGGCACCTGGCCCTGATATTAATGAAACTACCATGACGTGGGAGCATCCATCACTTGAGCTCTCCAGACACAAGCTCCACTGCAGACTTGTCTTTCTCTCCATCTGCCTGCCTGTCTGTCTGTCTGTCTGTTGTCTCTAGCTCCAGCTGAGGTCACTTTAGGATAGTGCAGCCACTCCCATAAACTCCCTGAAGCCCCAATTTCAGAGAGAATTTTTCTCAAGATTAGGTAAATAAATTTGATATGGGCCTTGGTGGTGTTGTTTTAAAGCACTGGACCTTATCATTGTTACAACAATAGTATTTCTCATTGCAGGAAATTCATTGCATTTTTCTTAGTAGGGGAGGGGGTTGTTTGACATTGTAGGATTTTTATTTTTTGTCAAGATTATCTCTGGAATAGTGAAAACTGGTTTTGGGATTTGGGATTTGGGAGTCTTGTTTTATCTTTTTAGAGATTAGGGCTCTAGAATCCTCACTGAGGCAGGAATCATCATCATCATTATCATCATGTAGTTCCGCCCATTTTAAGTAGGTCATTATAGATTAGGGTGGGACTAGATTAGACTATGTTTGCTCTGTTTGGGCCCTCTGTTAGTGCGGGTTAACTGAAGGTGATGTAACGTCAGCAGTTCATCTTGGTGGGCATTAATCATGGCAGAATGACTGGCCCTTGCCACAAGCTTCTCTTACATTGCGCATGCATATCAGTGTCTTATGCTAATTACGCCCCCCTCCCCCCTCCAATTAATTACCCAAATTGCTCTCCTGGGGTGGAATCAAGAGACGATTAAACTCGGCTTTTGGGGGAAGGAAAAAGAGGGCAGTGGCAGCTTTGGGCCGTGTGTACAAACATTTGAAGGGAATTGGGGAAGCAAATGAATCAAATTGCAGGATTGAGAATTAGAGAGATAGAGCGAGGAGGGAGAGAGGGACAGGGATTGACTGGGAAAGAAAAGGATGGTTCTGAAGACCACTGAAGGGTTGATGGTGAGAGCTGGTAGAAACCTGACGGAAGCTGACAGGAAAGTGAGTCCTGAGACAAAGTGAGCTCCAGAGGATGTAGGAGAGAGAAGACAGGTGGGGGTGGGGGGAGAGAGAAGACAGGTGGCGGGGGGAGAGCAAAGTGACGCACAAGGCTGCAGCTGTCGGCTCAGGGAAAGCAGCACACTGCCTTCGCAGAGACTTGAGAGGAGAGGACAATATAGCATAAAACATAATTTGCCTGGAGCCAAACTGTGCGACCAGAAGTGACACCATAAAAAAAAGTCTTTCATTCCAGGCGAGCAAGGATGATCACCCAAACATGAGTCATGAGCGATAAAGCAATCTTGAGTGGGGACGCGACGTCTCCTCTTTTAGCATTCCATGAAACGCTTTGGATACGGAGCAAAAGATAAAAGGAATATCTGCCGATACATTCTGAAAATGGTCATGCCAATTATGGGCATGTTTAGCTCGCTGACTCACAAACGAAGGCTGTTTTTTTCAGCCTCTTACAGAATCATGATTGCTATGCTAACCTTCCTGCTGCAATGCTTGCTATCCTATCTCTTGTTTTGTCTCAGTACTCTGTGCTGTCCTGTTATGTCCTGTAAGTGTCCTGTCCCAGCAGTTAGCCTTCACTCAGAAGTAATGACCTTGCAGTTCTCCCTGCATTACTCTTAGCAGGCAAAGCTTGTGTTTGTGTGCACAGCCTCAGCCAAATTCATCTGACACACTGCAGGCTTAAGCTTTGGGAAATCATTGCTTTGTTGCAGTCGGCGTTCCCATTATCTCTTGGCTTAAGGCTAAGGTAAACAGATCCTCCATTTTAAGTATGTCGAACAGCGAGACTCTTTTCTCTCTATGGAGATATTGCTCTAGCTGTTCTGTCGCAGCAGAGGCACATCGGCCTACTCAGCGGAGATAAAGCACCTCTTTGAAATCAGGAGATGATGGATGGCTGTGTTACGTGGAGAGAAAGAGAGACGGAGGAAGGGATTGAAAGAGGAGACAGACATGGTGGTCCTTGCACGCTCCCCACATCACTCAGTGTGCATTTTCTCAGGAGGATTTGGGCCCGATTATGCTGTTTGAGGGATTTAAGAGGATCTCTTTTTTCCCTTCCCCTTCCTCTGTTTCTTTGCGTCTTTCTCTCTCTCTCTCTCTCTCTCTCTCTCTCTCTCTCTCTCTCTCTGTTTCTCTGTATCTGTCTCTATCACTTTCTATCTCTCTCTGTCTTTCTCTCTGTTGCTATCTGAATCTGTGCAAAAGAGCCAATAAAGCCCTTAGCTCATCTCTTTTCTCATTGTTTAATTTTTGGAGTGTAAGACAGAAGATTTGTGCTGAAAATAGCTGGATGTTTAACACAGAAGTCAATGCCTTGGCTGTCTTGCACGTTTGATCTGAAGCCCCCTATTTTATTTATTTATTTTTTCTTAATGCAGTGCTGCTTGATCTGTAATATAGTAAACGCTTTGACATGCATTAAAATATTGACCGATCCAAATCCTGTCGTGAAGCACTGTTAGTCCTATTTTCCCTTCACCCGTGCCAGGATGGGAAAATTATAATGGTGTTATGGTTGATTCTAGAATGTTTCCATTGTGCAGTCAGGCTATGATAAAGCTTGATTAAACTTGAGAGGTTCCAGATCCCTCCCCAAACCCCTTGTGTTATTTTTCCAGCCATCACTAGACAGAGGGAATGGGCCCATGGGTTCATAGTTCAGGAAACAGCCTCCAGCTGCAGCAGGGGACAGTGAGAGGTCAGCTTCTCTTACGCGAGCGAAGTAGAGGCAGGTGTTTGCCCAGGTGAACATCACTCGCCACCGCCTAATATTGCTGAGCCCTTCAAAAGTTTCTTTCCTGCTCTCTGCGCCATGTTCTCTCTCTCTCTCATACACTCTCTCTTTTATCTGGAGTCTCTAACAAAAAATAGAACTAGAAGTCATCAATGGCTTTTTAATAGAAGATTCATGGGAAAAGATTGTTTACCTCATGTTACTTGTTTAAAAGAGAGGAAAAAGAATGCCTCCCTGATGCATAAGTCCTGCTTTTGTGAAACTAGGGGGCCTGATCAAATAATAAAACTGAATGTGTCATGAAACACAACATTGTGCATTAGAAGTGAATGGATTGAGAAAGTATGCCATATGAGAAAGTAGAACCCCCCTTGACAACAACCCAGATGCCATGTCAGTCCAGTCTTCTCAACAGCCGCAAGTCTTAAGGCATGCGGTCAGGCATGCATAAACCCAAGGTTCTTTGGTTAACATCAGATCCTGTGTAATCAAAAACTACAGATCACTGAAAAGTGTTTTGACCTGGGCTGTACTGAAAGATGTTACCGAGTACAAACATATATCCAATACCAACCTCCGGTCACCCCCTGCATTCCGCATTTTACACCGCATTTTACACCAAAGCTTTCATTAGCCTTACACTGCTACACTGGGGGCATTGCATAGTTTATACAACTTTATAAATGTCTTTGGTCAAACTCTTTTAAGTTTCATCATTTGTTGGTGCTTTAGTGCTCGTGTAGATAGTCACCATATATTTTCAGATTAAATCCAAGCACTTCAACAGAATATAATTTTCAATCTGTTCCCCTGTTCTATCGGTTCGTCAATCGACTTATCGTGATTTAATTTCAAGATGGCGGTGACCGGGAAATTCTGAGAAGGTACTGTCTTTATAAACTGTCTAATAAAGTAATAAAGTACCTGTACACTTTCAAAATTCTCATTGTCTCGTTTTAAATGTCAGGGCCCTCAGACGTCTACCAATGAAATGTGGAGTTACTTTGAACCTCATTAATGGTGTAAAAAAAGAGATTTATCTTCATAGACTAAGCTGTGCCCCTACTGTATAGCTAGCAGTGTAAGGTTAATGAAAGCTTCAGCTAAAAACAGTTTAATGCGGAATGCTGGGGGTGAACGGAGGTGAGCATTGGATATACCGTATGTTTGTACTCTGTAACATCTTTCAGTACAGTCCAGGTCCAAATCACACCGGCCTTCTCCTTTAAAGGACAGGTCCCCTAGTACTGTCGGTAAGGAAACCTGTTAGCTAGAAAAAGAAAAATGAGTTTCTGTGCCCCATTCTTGCTATTTCACTATTTGGTCACTATGTGTTGACTCTATGTTTTTTATTGACAATACCATGAATAACAGCTCTATGGATAGAATTACACTGAATTTCACTTTCATTTGAACTAAGGCATCTTAATTATGGTTTACTTGGGTGCAAAGCTGTTGGTGATGATGAAGCTCATCAGCACCCATTATGGCCTCTTTGGCAATCGCCAATCACCCATTATTCATTCACTGGCGTCTCCAATGAGGTACATATTTTTTTTATTTATTTTCAAAACCTCTTGAACCATCAGAATGAGAAGTGTTAGTTGCTTTAGCCGATCATCCATGATGGATTCTGTGTACTGAGCACAAAAAATTCCAGAAGGACATGGTCACTCTTATCCGGGGAGCATCCATTTTTTTATGTTTAAGTATAGTAGACTGTATTGATATTAGGCAAGTATTAGTTGCATAGTGTAGTTATATATATATATATATATATATATATATATATATATATATATATAGTAGCATACTGTCCTACTACTGTACTAAAAGCTCCCTATCTCCCTCTCTAGTTAAGAGTTAATATCCAAATTTGTAATAGTAATTAGTAAATAGTAATAGTTTACTGGAAACAGTAAGCCATCCTGACACTCCCCCCGTGCATATTGGGAACGAGGTACATGTTTCTCCAGAGTTTTTTTTTTTTGTCTACTTAAGGCTTTGTCCTAATGAGAATAAACGTGTCCATTAATATTCCCAAATGAAATTCTGGTCTGGTGGTTAGTACACTGGAGGAGCATGTCCCGCTCGTCCCCCTCCCTCCTCAGACCACACAGCAATCCCATGACAGGATATGAGCTTCAGACCAACAGTGTAGAGGGCCCCATCCCTGCTGATAGCAATCTTCTCTTGGCCCTTTACCGCGAGGGAATTGGTTCATATATCACAAATGACAGAAGTTGCCCAGGAACTGTTAATTGCTGATAGCAATCTCCTTCCTGCTCTCCTGAATAGTTTCCAAAGATGGAGTGTCTGATTCTCTAGAGTGTCATCTACCATGATTTATTACAAAATATGTGTTAATGTATGACGGCTCAGTCAGGAAAAAAACTTAAGTATTTTCCAAAGGAGACCATATATTCTACTACTATAATATGGATCATGAATGGCAGCTACCACACTTTTTGTTAGAGTGACTCAGACTATCGCTGGTTACGAATGTAACCGTGGTTCTATGAAGGAGTGGAAGACCGTCACAGGCAGTCGATAGACTAGTGGAATTCCCCATGCGCTCGCGCTTTGGTCGAGAACGTGTAAACTTATGTCCTCATGTGACCATGCCACCGCGAACACAGTATAAGTACCAATGACGCGGGCATTACTGTCTCAATGGACATTCTCGCTCTTCCGAGTGACCAGAGACTGGCGGTCTTCCACTCCTTCATAGAACCATGGTTACATTCGTAACCAGCGTTCTATTTCAGTCCTTCCAGAGGCAGTCGATAGAATAGTGGAAGACGTATGCCTACATGTTACGAGGAAGCCATTTCAGAATCAGGAACGAAGCCATATCGGTCAGCGGAAGGGATGCCACGGCTCAAAGGGAGCTTCGCACAGGCCAGTCAACACAAGGAGCAGGTCCCACTGTGGACTCCTCAGGCAGCTTGGCGGACGCCAACATGGTGTTCAGAACAATCTTTGGACCCACAGTCAAGTTCGGCCAGCTTCCACTGCAGGAGGCCCCTCTTGGTGAGACTCCGGTTGTCTTCCAATTGGCATTTGGACTGCACTTCTCCACTTCGGCGTGAGCACAATAACTTGACCTCCCGACTTTCTTCTTCAGACATTAGGCTGGCGTCAGCTCCTTTGAGATATTCATGGTCGCAGCTTCAAAAGCTACAAGAAAAGCGGGCAGCATTAAACAATGCATTTCAAAAGGATTTAGGCTACTCATGGCTAAAGCCGCGATCATTTGCCATAAATATGTTTAATAACCGGCAACTTGGCAGTATACAACTGGGTTATATCGAGAGCATTTCAATTAACGCGAACTACATGCATGCACAAAGGGCTAACTTCTGAAATAAATTGCATTTTATTTAACTGTGAAATTGGTCATACTTGTGATAGGTCCAACTCGCCATGGCAGTTCCTCCAGCCCACGATGTGCACATCACCATGCCTGATGTACAAAAATAGTTTGACAGTCTGAACATCTAATATCTATTATTATCTATCCAGTACCTATAGTTCATGTTATTTTCCTTACAGAAAAAAAACTAAACAAAACATGATCATTCCCCTGCATCAAGAAACATTTTTAATTTCACCATTTGTCATTCGTCTGTATTTTTTGGCATAAAACCGGGATACTAAAGTGCATGTAAACGCAATGAATGTCAAACACATAAGCCAATCAGCTCATTATCCCAAGATATCCTAGGTCTATGTAGCAGGTTTCATATTTTTTGTGTTAGAGGGATTTTAAAACAAGTTTCCTGCAGTTATATAGATCAGACATCAGTTTCAGTAAAAATGTTTCGACATTCAAATGAATAACACCGAATAATAATGCGTTATGCTACACACATTTTAGGTCAACCAGCTTGTTATCCCAAGATATTACTCGAGGCGATTAACCATGTAGCTATCGTTAAAATCTGCCCAAATAAAGCCCACCTGGACAGGTAGCTAACGTACCCTTCTTCAAATTTGATAGAAGCGCTAACGCTAAAATAGCTGGTTAGCATAAAACGATCATTGGTTTTACACAATGAAAAGGTTAAACATTACAATTTTACACATGCTTTAATATAGATCTGCATTAAGACTATTAACACTTCATCAAGATTATGTGCCTCTGAACAAAAAGAATTCTTGTTATTTCAGGAACGGTAGGCTACATAACACATACCTCAGAACATATCTCAGAGTTGTTTTCCACTTCACCATCAAACCTCGACCTTGCTCCCCAAGCATTGTCGATTTCACTTGATCTTGATCTCGGAGTTTCCGTTGTAGTAAATTACACAAATTTCACACCAAATTACTGTAACAGAATGAACGTGAAGTACTGCTGCTGCATTATAATCCCCAATACTCTGATTTTAAATGTGAGGACAAGATAAGAGCCAGTCATTCTTAAGAATCACAACGTTCTATTCAATTTGATTGGAGCAGGTTTTGGCGGTGGATCAAGGAGAGACTGTGTTCATAAATATTAATAGTGTTTATGTATTTTATTTATGATAAACTGGTCACAATACAATTTGCAATGCTGCGCCCTCCAACGTCAACACGGAGCTACAACTATGATCACTGTGATGACCTGGTGTCCATTAATTAGGGGTGAGTCTCAGTATCTCTGTAGACCTATGCAATTCAGCGCAAGGGCTCAAATCACCCCCAACGTCATAGGCCTATCAGTTTTATTGGCTACGTGACAATAAAAACATAAAACCAATATAAGACAATAAAAAAATTGTTTTATAAAATAGCCCCCTTTTTGAATTTAAGATGATGTGGCAGTCAGAATATTATTAAGATCAGTGTGGACAGGAGACATGCAAAATAGAGCCCCATGATGATGATATTAGGCTAACAGTCCTAATAAAAACAGATATGCCCAGCAGAATATGGCATGATATTCTGTGTTAGCCTATGAAAAACAGTCTTAAAAATTGCCCGTTTCGCCCAGGGAATCCTCACTGAAATTACATTTTACAAATGTTGGAGATGGTCAGCACGCATCAGATATGCTGCATGTCTTAAGAAATAGCCTATCCAGGTTAAAATATCTCCGGATTCTACCCAGCGCAGCCTGGTCCGGATATGCTGCGTGTCCTTGAAAATATCCAGTCAAAATATCTCTGGATTCTAGCCTATTTTGCCCAGTGCCAGTCTCCTGCACGCAGACCTCTCCGAGAAAGGGCATCTGCTGTGCAGTGTGCAATTCCTGGACTATGAGCAGCTTTGAGGGACAGCAGATGTCTGTCCGCCCAGATGAGAAGTTTCTGTGTCAGGGCCAGACACTGTCCAGATCGCGTTCCCCCCTGGTGGTTAATGAAAAACACCACTGAAGTGTTGTCGGTCCTAATCAACACGTCTCCCTTCCTGGTTGGCTTTGAAATGGCAAAGAGTCAGCCACACAGCCAGCAACTCTAAGAGGTTGATATGCCGTGAGCGGAGTTCCGGGTTCCAGGTTCCCCGTATTCCCTGGTGGTTCCAGACACCCCACCATCATGTTAAGGAAGCATCCGTTGTCACCACCTCCCGCCGTGATGATGGGGGGCGTAGTGGCACACCTCATGAAAGAAGATGTGGTTGCTGCCATGGCAGTAGTGCCTTCACACAACTCTGCGGGATGTGCACAAGTCTGTACTTTTGGCGTACTGGACAGAGGCGCTGGGACTTTAGCCAGCGCTGGAAGGGGCGCAGATGTAGGAGGCCAAATCTCACAACTGATGTTGCTGCAGCTAGGAGCCCCGCCAGGCGAAGCAGTGTCAAGTGAGGCAAGTGTCGGCCCCTGCGGAGCAAGGGTATGCCTGATGGCATGCTGCCTGGTTGGAGTGAGAGAGGCCAACATCTGTCTGGAGTCCAGGTTCATTCCGATGAATTCGACTGACTGAGAGGGAGTGAGAGAGCTCTTTGTCCAATTGATGGTAAAGCCCAAGGCTGTCACATGACTCAAGAGCTGGCAAGTATCTGTTGTTGCCTGGGTTGGGGTATGTGCAATCAGCAGCCAGTCGTCGAGATATGGCAACACCAGAAGCCCCTGGCGCTGCAAGGGATCCAGGGTAATCTGCATGCATCGCGTGAACACGTGAGGTGCGAGAGAGAGGCCAAACGGGAGGACGCAATATCGATACACTCTGCCTTGAAAGGCAAACCTGAGAAAGCGCCGGTGATTCTGGGCGACTGGAACATGAAAATACGTGTCTTTCAGGTCCACTGAAGTGAACCATGCCTGAGGCGTCACCACTTGATTGACATCTTTGATGCGCAGCATGCGAAAAGGCAAAAACTTGAGGTAGCAGTTCAGTCCCCTCAAGTCCAGAATGGGCCTGAAACGCCGCCATCCTTCTTCTTGACTAGAAAGTAGGTTGAATAGAACCTGGATGGGCAAACCTGAGGGTCCACGTGTTCTATTGCTCCCTTGCGTAAGAGCTTGAGAATTTCCAGTTGAAGAGCATGTGTCTGGCTGGGGTTGTGGACCACCGTGAGTCTCACGGTGGAATGTAAGGGGGGTCGACGGCGGAACTGGAGACGATACCCTTCCGAAAGTGTTTGCAGGAGCCACTGATTGGAAGAGATTTCTCTCCAGCAGTTGAGATGGGCATTTGTGAACCTTCCCGCCATCAACCCGGGTTCTGAAAAGTTGTAGCTTACGTCGACCAGGCGACTGTCCATGATCAGATGCGTGTCCCCTTGTAGGAGGGGCGTGAGACTGAGAAGACCTTTGAGGCGGGGCACGGTAAGGAGCAACCTGTTGGCGGAAAGCGTGTTCCCGACGCCGTGGTTGAGGAACCTGGGCAGGCCGTCTAAATAGCAGCGGCACAAGAATTCTCGGTAAAGAGTCTAGTTGAGCACTCAACGAAAATATCAGGTCACCTCGTAACCCTAGCCAGTTAAGCCAACAAGCTAACTGCCGAACCTAAAGTAAACAATGAGAAATGGAGCCGTTAACAAAAACTTATCAACTAAAGTTAGCCTCGCAATGCGGGTGGCAAGCAAAAATTATGCAAAATGAGACTAGTTAAGCTAACAAAGCTAACTGCCAAGTATGTAACAAATGAGTGAGTGGAGCCGATCAAACACGGACACTCAACTCAATACTCACATGTGGAAGCAAGACCAGGTGAGAACATCCAACGAGACACAGCCTGTGAGGTCGATTGATACTCCAATGGCTGCACAAGTCTCAGTAATCCAATCCAATGTCAAATCCAATGTAAAAATCTCAAGACCAGCGAGAATGGGAAAAAGACAGTCATGCCCGCGGCATTGGTACTTATAATGTGTTTGCAATGGCATGGTCACGTGATGACATACTGTAAGTTATACGTTTTTACGTTGCCGACCAAAGCGCGATCGCATGGGGAATTCCACTAGTCTATCGACTGCCTCTGGCGGTCTTGAAGGATAACCCTTCAGTTCATTGCAAGAGTGAAAAATACTTCAATTATCCACTTCTGAGAATGCTTTTAATTTTACGCAAGAACTAACAGATTTTTTTGAGTTACAGGATGCTATCAAATGATTAATGAACCCAAATTCACATCATTAATTATCATAAAATGAAACTTTCCAGACTCATCTTGTGTCAGGCCCCACTGTATGAGAACTCTAGTTGTACTGTAGGTTTCCAGCAAAAAATGCATAAGAATGTGTGCAAAACGGGTTGACTCGGGCCCGTGTCAGTCCATAAGAATAGTTGATTTTTGCTAATGTACAAGAATAAGTGAAGTTTTCTTTGTCTTACATTGGGCTATGATGACTCACTTTGACAAGGCAAATGAGATAAGGGAGGAGGTTGTTGTTGAAGGTTGTGGGGAGATGTGTGCATGTGGGGTGGGATGTGGGTGACGGATGGAGGTTCAGGGTAGGGCGGATGATAATTGGATTTAATCTCATTTTGCAGATACGGGGGCAGCAAGCCTGTCTGTCAGTGTGAGCGGCTCCTAAGCCTCGGCAGCTCTCGTCTCAACTTCCTCTCCTTTGCTCTCACCATCTGTGCGACATTTACAATCGCTCACACTTTTTTCTCTTTCTCTTTCTTTTTGCTGGAAAGCCTCAGTGTGATAAGGCAAACACAGGCGGGACAAAGTGGGACAAAGAGCTTTATTAAGTGCCTTTCAGAGCCTTTGAGCCTGTTATATCATCGACTTCCTCATGTATGTGTCAATCATTCAGTCTAGTTTTGCTCTTATTACACATACTGTATTCAGTGTTAAAGAGGGTCAGTTTCACTGAAGTAGCATGCAGATGATAATGATATCAGTGACATGGCACAGAATGATTCAAAGGTCTCCTTCCAAGATAAACCGTTTAAGACTTGATGTTTTTACATTACCATAGGTCAGCCCAAGTTGTACTTCTATGCTCAACTTCAAAATGCTCTCCTACCCCTGTAGTCTGTATTCGCCTGTGATGGAAAAACGAGCGAATCGGAAAAGCCACACAAATGTACGTCACTTTGAACATTAGCTATGCAGTTAACCCGCCCTCAAGAAAACGTTAGGCAGCCTGCAGACAGACCCACTAGAGGGAGCGTCACAGTGTTGTTAGCCAATCAGAGGCAAGACATTTGCATATCATTAATGTTCATAAGAATCCTCTCGAGCTATCCCTGCTCTCGTTTTCACCTAACTAAAATAGCTTGAAACAAGACAACCACAGCATATTTTTTGTCGAAACCAACTCTCATGACATTATTTTAGACAAGAGACCACCACAAAATTAATGAAAATACGATGGAATGAGATCTTTAACACAATGATTTAAGTTGATGGCGTAGTAATCAAGGAAGTTTGCTTAATGTGTCTACGTCAAGTAGTGCTATAATCTAATCTAAAAGTCACTAATCTCATGGTTGGCTGCAAAATTACTTGATTATTATGCTAGTTCCATTTCAATTCAGCCTAGGAAAACAGCACATTTAATTTTCTTAGTACACTTTGCCACTACAGAAGAGTCGAGTTTTAATTAAAAAAAAATCTGAATTCTCAGTCGCTTTTAACAGGTAGGGCCCTAAGGTTTGCCGCGATGCGGTAAATGCGGATGGAATCACGGAGTCTAATCATAAAAACGGAATTTACTGATAACCACAGAATCGAGCGGAATTCGAGCATTTCCGCATTCACAAAATAAATGTGATCGCCCACTTACAAGACAAACACGGTTTCTGCCCGCTTTTGTCACAACTTTCAATTTCAATGAGTCTCCGAGGTTGCCTAAAGACCATATCATGTTAATTACGTGTGTTTCTAATCCTCACAGATGCGAGGGATATGTCTAAATGTAGCCAGCCTCTGCTGCAAAACCAGCAGCTTCTAAAAAGTTACCAAATACGCGATTAACCAAAGGAAAAAATAAAATGGATTTTGGGAAAAAATAAAACGGATTTCATAGGGCCCTAAACAGGCCAATAGGTGAGATGCTAACAGTTTAATCTGACTTGAGGATCTATGCTAGGCTGGAGCTTAAGGTGCCACTGTCACACTGAGAAAAGGACTGGCTGACTGGCAAAAAGTAAAACTCAATTGTTCATCTCGAAACGAGGTGGGAGATAAGTGTATTTTAACAAATTGGTGGTATATCCCTTTAAATTTTCTTTTGTATCGATTTCCCATTACATGTGCCCTGTTTACAAACGGAAGATCTATTAGCCAATTAATGCTTTCTTTCCTTTCTATAATTGATCAGTGAACCTTGACTCATTGATTTTACCTTTTGTTAAAGGGATAGTTCGGTTTTTAACACATTGAGCCCCTTTCACAGGTTGTCTAAAATGAAATAAAGTGGTTGACACCAAAATCTTGATGATTGCTCCTGTCTCGGCAATTTGGGAAATATAGAATTGCCTCTGCCTGCTTTTAAAATGGCTAGCAATGGGCATGTGTTGTTTCTAACCTTAAAACACTGGTTTTAAAAAAAAAGTGCTACTCATGGAGTGATTAGTGGCGCTTGCTGATGTTCCAACCCAAGTATCGTAGCAAAATACAGTTTCTGTCAGGTTTTATTTGCCATTTTGTAAGTCCCATAGGGATCTATTTGCTCCTTCATATAAACAAAGTGCCAAATAAAACATGACAGAAGCTTTATTTCGCTACGATACATGTTTTGGAACATCATTGAGTACCACTAACCACTTGGTGAGTAGCACTTTTTTTAAACCAGTGTTTTAAGGATAGAAACAACACATGCCCATTGCTAGGCATTTTGAAGGCAGGCAGAGGCGATTCTACATTTCCCAAATAGCCGAGACAGAAGTAATTGTCAGAATTTCGATGTCAACCACTTTATTGCATTTTAGACAACCTGTGAAAGGGGCTTAATGTGTTAAAAACCGAACTATCCCTTTAAACAAACCAAATTACCTGAACTGCAGCATGTTGCGGCGGACCAGTAAGCATTCTGATCCAGATATTGATGGCCTTCAAACTCTTTATTCAGAAACAGTTGAATAGGAGGAGGGTCACCACTTAAAAAGTCCTCCCATAAAAATGCTGCCATTCGTAATGTAAAGATACCAGAGTTGAGTAACTGGAAGTCCTGCCCTGCAGTGATGGAAACCGTTCACGTTATTGGATACACTATGCCAACTGCTAACTATTTTAAAATCTATAAAATAGGAGTGGTTAATAGAAGCAAGCTAAGTAGACACCAGAAACAGTCCACTCTCTACTAAATATTTCCTCTATCACAAGACGAACTGAGTTGGCTACCCTGCCTAAAAAGCATGGCCTGTCCGACATTCTGTGCTGTTGCGGATCAATTCATTCTTGTCACCACCTGACAGTGAGTTCTAGGTCCCACGCCCATGTTGTTCGTCAGTGTCCCACGCCCATGTTGTTCCCAGAGGAAGCAGATGTAAAAAAAAAAAAAAACAAAAGACAAAAAAGCCAACCTCACTTATCGATGAGCTATCTAATAGTGAACGACAAGCCACAAACAGATCCTGCTCATCAATATCAATTTACAAGTGCACACAAATCACAAGCAGAGAGGCACGTTTTGACTTTAAGACCGCTGTGGAGAGGATGCCATGACCGTGGCCACTAATAACCAAGGAAAGCAATTATCTGGAAGAAGCCTTGGCTGGAGATCACGTCATGTCCGAGTCACGTCTACCGTCTCATCTGCTAGTCCTCCCTTGACACTTATTGGCATGAGTGAGATCGATCTCCTGGCTGTTTTTTACATGCATATGCACCTTTCTCTCACTCTATCTTTCCTCTCCCTTTTCTCCACCCCTCTTGCCCAAATCTTTTTATTCTATCTCCCTGTCCCTGTTGCCTGCTTCTTTCCTCTCCTCCTCCTCTCTCTTTCTCTCTCGCTCTCTCTCCCTCCTCTTCTCTCTGTGAGAGGAGGCTGAGCGATTAAGCCTGTCCCACTCGCTCCCTCTAGACTGCAGCAGGCCCTCTTAGAGGTGGATAAATAATTCACAGGGAAAGGTTAATGTGGAGGCTGCTCTCTCTCTCTCTCTCTCTCTCTCTCTCTCTCTCTCTCTCTCTCTC
>JAGFZM010000212.1:85857-129228 GCA_017657215.1 Limnothrissa miodon
GGGGGGGGGGGGGATCGTTGTGTGCCACACACTTTTGTTGTTAGTCTGCATATTTGAGTATGTGTGTTTGTTGGTGGTTTGGTAAAGTAACAAATGTGTGTATCTGTGTGTGTGTGTGTGAGGTAAGGTAACAGACAAGTATTACATTTTTTGTCTATGTGAAAGATGTGATGAATCTGGCAGACTTTGGCCTGTGAGTAACAGAGATTATCTTACATGCGAGTAAGTCAAAGACCGAGATAAAGGTGACCTCATTTTTTTCACAGTTATGTCATGTGTGTGAATGTGCTGGTGTGTGTCTGTAC
The DNA here is from genome assembly GCA_017657215.1 of Limnothrissa miodon. Lineage (NCBI taxonomy): Eukaryota > Metazoa > Chordata > Actinopteri > Clupeiformes > Clupeidae > Limnothrissa > Limnothrissa miodon. The sequence goes on from JAGFZM010000212.1 coordinate 86,163, forward strand.
AAGTGCTGTGTGTGAGAGAGAGAGTGTGTATACACATGTATGTGTTTGTGTGTGTGTGTGTACGTATGTGTGTGTATATGTGTGCATGTGTGTGTGTATGTGCGCTTGCAGGCGCGTGAGTGGTTCCTGCTGGTGCGCTCGGAGCCTGCAGTGGGCTCGGCGCTCTCGTCCTCTGCGTCCGTCTCGTCTCACTATGTGCTGCAGCCGTCCTCCTCCCTCTCTCTCCTGCTGCTCAAGCCCGTAGTCACCCAGGAGCTGCTGCTGCCCTGCGACATGCCCGACTCAAATCAGGACCCCCCACTCAATGCCATCATCACTGTTGAGGTTTGTGACCCTTTGTGCTCTCAGTCTCTCACTCACACACCCACATATTCACACACACACATACTTAGTAGACACAATCACTCTAGTAGACACAATAGCTCTAGTAGACACAATGACAGTCATCTATTTCTGAGGGAACTGACACAGAAAAACATGCTCCTCATGGTCAGTGGTGTCGTGTTCCCACACCGCCTGACATTTTCACACCCACACACTCTCAACTATCTCCATTTAGCCTTTTTATCATGCTTGTGCATCAAGCTCCTGCCTCTCTCGCACACACACATACACAGACATACACACACAAACAACTTACACATAGATGTTTTATTATGTCTCTGTGTGACATGTTGTGTTTGATGTGTGTGTGTGATAGTTTATGTTTGACCCCACTCTCACATACATGCAGTCTGCTTCCACACCCACAACCATGACCTATCAGCAGTCATTAACAATTCTGACATTTTTCACAAACTAAAACCATTTTTATTTTTTACCCTTACAATTGACAACATTCTAAAAAGGATTGAGAATGCATGCAATTATATATCTCTAAAATGAGGTGGGGTGGAGGAGGAGGCATTAACTAGCTTGGTCTGTTTCTGATATTCTGGGTGCGTTGAGAAATAGGCTACAATCTGCCACTCTGATAATGGAATAACACTCCACAGTTCGATAAAGACGAGCTTATTTTACTGTGACTAAACGAACGGTTTCTGATAGATCAAAATGAACATAAACCAGCAGGTTAAAATAGCGGTTAATGTATCAGTTGCTTGACGAGTAAAGACCATGAACGATTTTGATTGTTTTTTTACCTGCCAATTATGAACTTTAATTCATAAATTAATCCAGAACTGGTCTATTTGCTAAAAACTTTGTCTAGCAGTTAGCACTGTTTTCATTCAGACTGACGTCACACTCTGTTGCTCTCTCCCTTCAGCCGGAGTGGCCGGTGTACGCTCTGAACACTCTCTAAACAGTTCGAAAGTGTGCCATTGTGTATAAACGAACGACAATTCTATCTACACTCAGAAAAGTTTTAAAGGACCAGAGTGTACTCGGAGAGCTCGGAGTGTCAGTTTACGAACGCACCCTCTGTAAAAGACCCAATTTCCATTCTGGAGGCTCGTGAATGGTGTTTAACTTTTATTGCTAGAGCAACGTCTGGGCCACATGTGGCCCGCGGGCCGCCTATTGAATAGGCCTGACCTATATAAAAATACACACACACATACACAAAACACACACACACACATATCACACAAACACAAACATAACAAACATATAAATACATAACCTTTATTTATTTATCAGTTATTTCATTTACAGTAACAACAATTTTATTATTTCTTTGTATGACACATACATATGGTTTGATTCCGCCTGCACACCCCAACTATGATATTTTGTCATATTCCACACTCACACACACACACACACAGTGAACTTCAAGCTGAGTTGTGTCCGCCTTCACACCCCCAAACCATGACGTCTTCCACCGCAACAAGTTTGCATTTATTAATCAATCATCACACTAATGTTCCTGTCTCCTAGCCCTAACCACGTTCTTCTGTGCACTCTCTCATTTATCTCGGCGGCCATGAACTTTAAAGCCTGCATCACCGAGTTCACACATTGCGCCAGGCCACACGAGACCTTTTTGCTGGTGACCAAATGTGCTAGGCTGGTTGCTGCAGGCCTAGAACTGTGCTTGGTGTATCACTTAGGTCATCTAACTGATTGGGCTTTTATGTTGGGGTAGAGTATCTTTTCGCCTGTCAAAGCACAGAGGAAAAATAGAAGTTTGAACTTCCTGTTTCCTTGTGCTATTTCCTCTGTTTTCTGCCTTCAAAGGCTCTGCATTACAGGCCAGTTAATGACAGGTGTGTGTAGGTGTGTGTGTGTGTGTGTGTGTGTGTGTGTGTGTGTTTGTGTGTGTCAAGAGTTGCCAAAGTCCACACGTATTATATTCAAGTACAAGGTTCTTATGTACAACAAGGTAAACATGTAAGTACTGATTTCACTTACTTATTGAAGTAAAAAGTGAAACGTACAGGCTTTACAGATGTACTTAAAGTCTTTAAGTAAAAAATATACTTCAGGCTGTTTAATGGACTATTTTGAAGACAGTAACCCATAATACACAAATAAACTAATGAAACAGTCAGTAACAATTATATCACTCAATTAATGGTGTTTCAGAAGATGCTCTTATTGTCCCATCCATGTTGGAATCGGCCTTCATTTTGGGAAGGCACACTATATTGCTATAAATTTAAAATTGTGGTAAATGTCCTCAAATTCATTAGGCAAAAGTAACTAGCCTGCACGTAACCATTTTAAAAGAAAATACACACACTCACAGAGTTACTATGTCCACCCTCAACCCTGCTCAGTTAAAACCCTTTTACGAGTTTCTTAAATTGAATCTCCTTTTAAATGAAAGTAACTAACTACTGCATAGGGGGTGAGAGCAGTGCGTGTATAACTTTGACCCAAGGAAGGCTAGAGCCTTGATCTTATAAAACCCAGCCTAATAGCCTCTGCATTAAATACAATAAACTCTCACATGTAATTTGGTGATAAGGTAACCAGGGCTGCTCTGTGACCTGTGCATAGGAGTAAATGTTGTTACTGTACAGCAGTGCATTCAAATTTGCAAACCTACTGTATGATTAGGCAAACACACACAAATGTAAAGAAATAGCTTTGCTGTGAACAGAGACAGACAATTTGAGATGGTAGTTCTCAGCAAACACACAAAGTTGGATTATTTACCTGTAACATGGAACATGTTTACACAAAGATATTCAGATTTTCACCTCAGACACAGATTTGTCACAGTTTCCTGAATTCAGATGTACCTTAGACAGTTCACTCTCTCTTTCTCCCTCTCCCTTTTTCTCTGCTCTTTCTTTCTCACTTGATCTTGTTATCTCTCTCTCTCTCTCTCTGCCATTTTCTCTGCTCTCTCTCAGAACTCTCTACAGCAGCTGGAGCAGGACCCTGTCTTCAACCCCCTGTGCCTGGGCACTAACCTTTACCCGTACCTGAGGATGCGAGGCCTAGCCACCCGCCCAGCCCATCCGTACCACAGGCAGGCCGTGGCCCACACCCTAACCCAAACCCGAACTCAAGGTCCTGCCGTCAGCACTACTGGAGTGAGCCCCAACCAGGTCCAGAGTCCCAACCAGAATCAGCGCAGGGTGCCGCCGGTTCGACCACCAGAGGGCTCCATGAGCCGACAGGTCAGACGTCTTCTCATAGACCTCCCAACACCTCGCCCTCTGTGCCTCTTCCCTCCTCTCCTTTCCTAACTCAGTGCGTCTCCTCAGGCCCTCCACACGGCTCTAAAGAGGCCAGAGCAGAACAGAGTGAGGCAAGAAATGGGAAGGGAAAGGAATGGAGGGTTGCTGAGAATCTGTATTTAGTATAGTGTGGACGGACATGATTGGGATCTAGAGTTGAAGTGCACCAAGAATGGCACAAGGAACAGTAAATGAAAAAGAGGTGTGGATTTATGTGTATGTGTGTGTGCTTTTCAGGTGTTGAATATGGGTCTGTGCATGTTTTTCAGGTGAGTCAGAGTTTGAGTGTGTGTACAGTCTGTAGACAGTGTGTGTATGTTGAGATAGAATAGGGAAGTTTGGCCTGTGACAGCCAAGAACGAATGAAACTGGCAGTTGTCTAACACCCACGCAGATGCTCGAGCACACAACACACTCATGAACTTGGCTTTTCTCTGATACACACCTCTGATATGAGGCATAAAACTAGTGAGAAAACACATGCACACACTAGTCATAATATTTACTGACCAGCACAGCACAGTAGCAACAGCAAATCAATTTGTTTAGTCTGGTCTGACCTATTTTTTTTTTCAGGCCAAATTGTATTACTCAAGCATACCACTGCGAAGCTAGCGTGTTAGCATGTGAAGTAAAATGCCAGGTTCTTACATGGCGTCATCCCAGTCATCCCATTGTGGCACTGATTTCACAGGCTGCTGTTGTGTAAGCGGAAAAGAGGATGCAATATCCAGCGGAGGCCGTGGCGGCCGTCATTGTCCTGTTCTCTGCGGCTGCCCCAGGGGTCAGTGACGTTTGACCTCGCGGTCAGCCCACGGTGCCCTCTTTGGCACAACAAGAATGAGAAAGACACTACCAGTTATTCTCGGTCACTTGTTTTCTTCTCACTTTTCCAGCAGCCGTCTCTTTCTTCTCATCTGCTTGCACTCGTCACTGCTTCTTGGTATCTCTCATTCTCACTCGTTGTCAATATTACTTCTCGTCTCACTCTCTAACTTCTTCAACCTCCTAACTTCCCCTCTATTTCTCCCTCTCTTTGACCTCTTGCTCTTCCCAATTCTCTCTCTCTCCCCCTCTCTCACAGCAGTCTCATGGGCGTCAGTCACAGCAGGGTCGGGCGAGGGCAACTGTAGCCCCCCTCCCGCCCTCCTCAGGCCCCCCAGCTAAGGTCTCTCGTCCGTCACTCACCTTCTCCAAGCCCGCCTCCATCTCCTCCTGCCTGGACGAGAGTGACCATGACGACGAGCTCATTATGATTTTGTAGCCAGTTCAGGTGAGATCAGATTTTTTTTTTTTCCTTTCGTGGTTAGTTGGCAGAGTCAGTCAGCCTATATCCCTGTTCTCTGAAGCTGTGGTTTGTGGTCGAGAAGTGTAAGAACAGCAACATTACATTTTATGATTGGGCTTATGCTGTAGCAAATCCTGTTATTTTAAATACCCATCAAACAGCACTCAATGTCAAACAACAAGGCTATGAGTTTATTCACATTCACCCTTTTAACCCAGAATTGATGATTCAACACTAAACACACTCTGCTAAAACTGTTGAATGAACATACAGTACTGGGACATTAAGCCACTTAGACACCTAACCACATTTGTGAAATAATGGTTTCTGAGCTGCACAGTGAATTCAAGCATGGGATAAAAAGACTGGTCAGGTGAGTTTGGTGTGAACGGAACTTGACTGACACACAGGGCAGTGACCTCAACCACAAAAAACACACACACACTGTTTATTTGAGATAATCTGATTGAGATTGGCAAATAATGTTCTGGATGAATGAGCCAAAGGCACACACAAACAAATTTCGAGTTTCGACTGTTCTATTTGCTCTAGCTCTAGCTGATCCATGCCTTGTTTTAGTGGAATCAAGCTTATGCACTCTGCTTAGTGCAAAGAGTCTGGACATTCCCAATAGGTGTTTACTTTGGTGGGTGGGCATGTAGTTTGAACTTTAAACTGTTGGTTCTGCCTTCAGTGTCTGCTCTCTGATTGGATGCTTAAGAAGTTTTGTTGGAGAAACGTAGACCTTTAGAGAGTATCCTGACTGGTACAATGCAGTAGTAAGCAGAGGCAGCGCTAGCCTGGCTTAGGATGATAGTTTGGGTTACAGCATACTTAAAAGATGCTATTTGATGATATGGGTGTTTTCACAGAATGCATATGGATTTTTATGTATTTAAAATAAAAGAAGAAGAAAATAGAAGAAAGAATATTAAAACAGCCAAAAGGATCTTCTTTCTTCTGGTTTGAACCTGACAGAGTTACGGTCTCTGTCAAGCAGCGGCAAACTTTGTCCCCCTTACATCTATGCTGAAGAGACCTGCTTTGTATGACTGTAATGCTGCAGTGGACAATAGGCCTTATCGGCTCGGCTGTCAAGTCTCTATTTAGTTCTGCATTAGTCCTCTCAGAGGGAGTGTTTGTGGGAAGCGAGACAGGCTCATAGTCCAGCTGAATCATTCTTTTAGACATACACAAAACACACACACACACACACACACACACGCTCGTGCTTGCATGCAAGCATGCAGACTCACTCACACACACACACACACGGCACAGCTGTAAAGCATTAGCTCGCACGCGGATAAAATACTTCATTATGTCAGCAGAGCCATGGTGTGTGTCAGCCCCAGACACCATAAAACAAGAAGGCCTCATATCTCTGCTGACAAAGAGGAGAGCCACGGCACCCTATTCATTAGCCCAGCCATCTACTATACCTACACTGCAGAACATCACACAGCTCCGTGTGAGTGAGGGCTTCCCAGCCCTCTCCCCCAGCCAGTAGAAGAGAGAGGGGAACAAGTGGTTAGAGCAGCCACTCATTGGACCGCAAGTGGGACAAAAAGGAAAGTTCTCGAAAACATTTCCACCCCCCTCACTAGGAGAATGCTTAGGCAAGCAAGAAAAGCGCAAATAAATGTGGAACAGCAAACAATAAAACAACACTTGTTTTGCTCTTTTGTTAAAGGGAGCAAGTTCCTGCTCTCAAATAGAAAAGAGGAGAAATATTGCAAGGATGTGAAGAGTGGTATAGAGGAAACAGTTACTGAAGTGAAAGAGTGAAAGCATTCTCTTGCTCTCTCTTGCTCTCTCTCCCTCTCTCTGTGTCCTCATGGCCTCCAGGCTTGTGGTCAAAGGACTCCACTGTGCTCTCTGTGACCACGCTGGGTGATAGAGAGCGAAGAAGTGAGACAAAAAAACAAGAGAGAAAGAGAGATCTATTCATCCCTGCTTCCAGTAACTACAAGCTGGTTAGGTCCTCTGGGGTTGGGTAGAGGGGAGGCATTTGGTGGTGGGGTGGGGTGAGGGGGTGGCACACACACAGCTTAAAGAGCCATCAAAGTGCCCCCCCTTTCTCACTCTCTCTCTCCCTCCCATTAGCCATACCGCCATTCCACCCACCATCCGCTGCCTACACCACAGCCGTAACATCAGAGCATGGCAAGAACCATTCGCACTTCTACACACATGCAGACATACACACATATTATATGTGTGTTCTTGTGGTGACAAAGGTGACAAAAAGACATTTGTGTGACATTTGAACATCATTTCCTTTTTTTCTGATTTGACGCACTTGAAAAGACCCACATGCAAATATCGTCAGAATTTTAAGCGATGCTGTGGAGTAGTACAGCGGATGGTCGTCATGGCCCTCACTTCTCCCGCACTCCCTGCTGAAGGTCAAACCTTCAGAAAGCCTTCTCTCGGTAAAGGGTTGATATCGCCAGCATGTGTTTTCCCTTGGGAGGGCTAGCGCGAGGACCGTAGGCAACAGAAGGCATTGCTTAATGGAAAAAAAGAAGGGAGGCGGGAGGAAAGAGAGAAAAGTGAACGAATGGATGAAAGAAAAGAAAACACATATAACAGCCTTCCAGAGGCATGCAACTTCATTCAACTGAGCTAGAGGTTTCCCTTAGGAAAACATGCCACCAGTTTAGAATGCATTTCTTTAGTAATCCTTTGGTTAAGAGTCGAAATGCAGGAACAGGCTTACTGACTACTGTGGTAAATTCCAGATTATTTCCTTGAACACAAAACATTTTTAAAGGGTTATGGAGGCCACACAGCCATATTCTTTAATGAAAATGCCTTCTTCTTCAGCAGTCAGTATGCTAAAAAAACAACTCTGGAATCTTTGTGGTTACTCGTGTGTGTGTGTGTGTGCGCCAACAATCCTAGAAACATTACTTGTGTTCTTGACTCCATTTCAGTTTCCTTGACATGAGGAGATGGCGGGAACACAGAGCTCATCTACTGAAAGTTCAGATGTGGACCGGCCTACGGCACTCGTCTACCACCTCTACCACAAAACCACTCCCCCCAAACCCAACCACACACACTACACACTACATGGAGGAGTTTATTGGACCCCCCTAAAGCACTGTTGTGGCTTCTGCTTTGTGACTGTTGGTCATATTTCAAGAAGTCCGCTCACTGTCCTCCCCTTTTTAAAATGTGGTTCCTCTCTGTACAATTTTTAAAAGAATATATATGTATATTTATGAGAAGAAAGTGAATATGAATGGCTCTCTTCATTTATTTCAAATTTTTATTATAAATAATTTATGTGCAGGACACACATGTAAAAAGCCAAAGGAATAAAATTTCAGATTTGTTTAACTGTGTCTGTTTTTCCAAACAGGCTTGGCCATTTTGCATCATCAAAGGTCGTCATTCCCTACAGTAAGAATGACTAAGGTGTCTAAACTATCCATAATAGTATACATAGACAGGCTTTGACTGAATCTCTGTGGAATGTCAAGAGTGGAAAGTGGAATGGCTGAAGCCCTTCTATAAATAGCCCTGATCAGTTCAGATAGGCATTAAAAAAACGCTAATAGAGAAACAGCTGCTCTCATTTAACCACATTACAAGCACTCTGCTTGACTGTCTGCAGACATTCCACGGATGTCACCTCCATGAGACAACCAATGAGTGGGGGACATTGTGCTAACATTGTTGTGAGCGTGACAACTAGGCACTCTTCAGGCATTGCCCTCTTCAAAACATTTGGCCATTTCAACCTGGGAAGTGGTAACAACACCCCTTCACGCTTTGTGTGCAGATATGACATCAGTGAAGGGTGAACCATGATGGTTTCATAACATTCACTGCTGCGGATTTCCCCATTTGCTTGTGTGGTCTCGTTGTACCACATGGGATTGTACAAGAAACATTACAGCTCTGTCATTGCAAAGCTCAAACAGTATGTTTACACACACAGTTTTGTAAGCTGGTGTCTGATGCACTATTTCAGAAGTGTACAGGACTTCTCTGCCAACTCCTCTACTTTTCCTGTCATTGTCTCAGAGCGACACAGTGGAAACAGAAACGCAACAGCCATGAAAAAAAAGAGGAAGCCAAATTTAGAGAAATTTAAAAGCAGGCCAACTCAAAATCAACCATCTTTTTTTCTTATTTCTTTTTTTAGCCAAGCATATACACTGCCGTTACGGCACCAGATGGCAGAGGCCGATGGTCAAAGACAGTAGTCCTTGTGAATGTAAGTTTCAATTATGACTGGACTTTTAATAGACATAATTTCTGGGTGACACAAGTGGATTTCGTTAAAAACAAGAAAATGACCCACAATCAGAGATTGAGCAACTGAGTGCATGTTTCGCTGCAGCAATTAAATTAATCAGCCACTGTGGGTAACAACTGGCTAAAGGTTGCTGTGGGGGAGGAGAGGCGCTCTTAAACTAGGCCGAAGTACTTCCTTATCGGTGTGACATTTTGAACAGTGACATTAACAATAGTCCATTCCAGTGTTTACAAACACCTGACTTTCTGACAGTCTGACTCCCATCACACAGTAAAATGGTAATAAAACGTGAACTGCATAGTCACACATTCACATGGTTAGATATAGAAGCAGTGGAACTAGTGAAAGCACAAAGGACAGGTCGGAGATGGCACCACCATGGCAACATTTGCACACTTATTTGTCTCAAGGGGATCCTGACCCTAAAAAGTGAAATCTGTTGTGATTTAATCCATAGCACTCTTGTGCTGCCTGTACATAAAAGGAAACAGAAACTTGAATCCAACTTTGACCAAATAGAAACCAGCCACCATCAACTGAATGGGGAATAAGGTAATGAACTGAAAGTGAGTGCCTGAGCCCTGATCAGTTAGCAGTCTGTTCACTATTTTGCCAGTGTCAAGTTATCATTCTATTTCATAGCAAAAGCAGTCAGTGACCTTGAACAGCAGGGCTACGGATTGATTCACACCAAGTTTCTCCTTTTACTTGTTTTTCTTTTTGAATTGGCAAACACATGAGGACTGTTTTGTCTGCTTTTCATTGGCTGTTTTTTCCATTCACAATATTCAGATCTGAAAAGCAAGAGGAACAATGTGATAAATAGATCAGGGCTTTGGCAGGGCAGCAGGGCTGCCTGCTTAAGAAAATAACATCTCTAGACAGGGGGAAGAAAAGATTCAGGGAGAGGGGAAATAGAGGGAGAGAAAGAGAGCGAGAGTAGAAGAGAGAGGGAGGGGGGCAGACAAGGAACAGCCTGTACTGCCCAGCAGAGCCAGGGGCAGACGTAAGATTAATTTAGCCAAGATTTTCAGACCTTTCCTTTAAACCTTCTCTTCCCTCAAAATAAGGGTCCTTTTTTCCTGGATTGGTTAATATTCACCGGCTATGATGGCCACGCTTGAGCTGTGCTGGCCGCTTTAGCAGTCACTGGGGACAACCAGACAGAACAGAAGAAAGGATGGAAAGAGAGGATGAGTGGAAAGAAGAGAGAGGGAAAGAGCATTCAGGGTGATTTCATGGCCTCTCTTGGCCTTGGTAACTGCCTTGGAAACAAAACAAAAAAAAAAAATGTTAGGCACTTCAGGGCACAGAGACAAATTTCTAGAGCTTTCTAGAAAGTTCTTTATGTATATTTCGATGAGAGATACAAGATGCTTTTCAATGGTTTGGTTTCTTTTTTATTACTAATGTCCATATACTTACAACATACTTCACAGCACAGCTGTGTTTTGATGGACATGCACAAACACACAAAAACAGTAATGGGTTAACAGTTAACTTCTTTTTGCATTAAAATGATACATAAGAAAACACAGGTTTGATTTTCTGTGTAGTGATTTCCTGCCTGTTTTAGAAAATGCAGCCATGAAATTTAAGAAGGGTCAAGGCAACATGATTTGTTAAATAATTTACATTTCTGTTCTCATATTTTTAAAAGCATTACAGACTCTTGCATTTTGGAGCAGTGGTTCATGAAAAAAACAAGTGCAAAAACTGTTCCAGTTAAAAGCATACTCCCTGACATCCACTCCGGAAACGGAGCCATATCCATTCCACCTGATGAGCAACGTCAAATGAACACAATTCACATTCACGTCCTCAATTCAAACAGGACCATTTCTTCATCCCTTCTGTGCACAATTTGAACTTCAGATCCGTCACGAGCTTGGTGGTCTCTTACTTAGAAACACTAGGTCAACAGGGAAGCGCCACAAAAGCCATTTGCTTGCAAACCATGTCATTGACAAAGTGCCTGAGGTGCCCCCTATCAGAGGGATTTGGAATCTAGTTCCATCCTTCTCTCTCTCTCACGCTCTCTCTCTCTCTCTAGTTTCCATGTTTTCTCTCCCACTCCTCTCTCCTTACCAAAAAAATCTGCAGAAAGTCTGCAGAAAAGCAATTGAAAGGCTCAGAGGTTTTGCCTAAAAATCTACATCCACATCTCCCGTCAGGTGTAGCTGGGAGGGCTCAGATGTCCCCCAGGTTGTCGTAGATGATATCTGGAGAGCGGAGGGCTGGAGGATACCAAGTGCTGGCTGTTGGCTTGTGCTTGGAGACCTTACTGTAAAGCTCCACATTTTTGCTTACAACACCTCCGCCTGCTCTGCTCTGGTTGCCGTTGCTGCCACTGCTGTTGTTGTTGTTTAGGTTGGCCGCAGCCTTCCCATGAGGCAACGGGGGAGGTTCTTTCCGGGGGGCCTTGACAGGCTTGGGCGCAGTTAGTGGCTTGGGAGCCTTGGGGCGGGCGGTGGCTGACGGCTGCTGTTTGCTGTAGGCTGGGACCGAGTAGTCATCCAGAGCCGGGTTGTAGGGGACCTCGTGGCCCTGCGTCTCGTCCATGCCCTGGGCCTTCCAGGGTTGCGCATCCACCCGCGCCTCGTCGTAGAGTGCCAACGAGATGGATGGCAGTGAGCTGCACTGGCCTGCCCGGCCTTCGGGCTCATCGTAAATGTGCTCGGCTCGACTGCCTTTGGCCGGTCGCCTCCCGACGGCGTCCAGCGACATGCCAGCAGTCCGCTGGACCAGGTCAAGAGTCACCCGGTCGTAAATGTCAGCATAGAAGGGCTCGGGTTTGTTGCCGGAGTGCTGCCGGCTCCCGCCTTCGTCACCCAGGGGTCGGAGCCGAGGACTGGAGGCACCCTTGATGCTGTCTACTGGGTCTGAGTACAGACACTCGCCCGGACTAAGGAGAATGCGCAGCGAGTCGGCTGGTTCAGAGTACAGATTGGACTGGTCGTCCAGAGAGGAGGGACCACTTCTGGATCCCCGGTGCATAGGTGAGCGAGGAGGGGTACCTCCAATGGGAGCAGGGGGTTCTGGCAGACTGCGACCCTTCAGGTGCTTGCCATCAGCACCCTCTCTCCGGCCAAAAACGCCATCAGCTGAGCCGGGCTTGCTGCCGCCTGAGTCACCATCGGGTTCACGTCCATTACCTTCGGCAATGGCGGTGCGGACCTGCTGCAAGGCAGGGCAGTCGGGATCAAATGATGGGCAGCTCTGATGCCGGTCCTCAGCCTGGGCTTTCTGCTCACGAATGGAGCTCTCCACGATCAGGAAGATCTCGTTGCCCTGTTTGGTCTCAAAAGTGAAGTTTCCCGGACCAGATTCACAGCGCCGACCAGCCTCAAAGGAAAACATCACCTGAAAAAAGTTAAGAACAACCAAAAATAATTAGCTATTTCAATTTGTCTTTTATAATCATTGTCATACAGTAAAGGTTACTTTATTTTAATCATTTATTTGTGCACATATAACTAAAGCACAGAGAGAATAATATACAGTATTGTGCCAAACTAAGTATGAAGTAACGGTTTGATTGGCCAAGACTCGATCACCACCCTCCTGCCCACTCAGTAAAGGAAAAGAGGAAGGCCAGTTTCCTGTACTTATCCGGTTGCCATGGCAACAGCAGGAAGCAGACTTGGAAACAACTGTGGCTTTCAAGTTCCTGTCTGAACTGTCAGATTTAGCACAGGGCCCAGTCATCATCGGTAGTGAGGTTGCACGTGTGCATGCAGACCAATTTACACTCCCCACCCACATTCCGCTCAAAAGAGGTTGAGGCCGTTATGAGTCTGGCTATTTGAGTAGGTGTAGTTACATGCAGACCTTCAACACACTCTCACACACCCAGAACCCTTGGGTTAGAAGATCCACATCTGAACATACAAGGTCATGATCAAGGTCATTTTTTTTATTTTGTAAAAAAAATAAATGTAAAGCAAGCAAACATGGATGTAGAATAAACAAAAGCACATGCGATTTGTAAACTAATGTGGGTTAAGGCCCACATCTCTCCGACTTCTACATGGGTGTCGTTTGAGTCCTTACTCTGTCTCTGCCGTAGCGTCGCAGCAGCTTGTAGGGCCACACCAGCAGGCTCCTCTTGCTCTTGGGCTCTTTGAGGATAAGACTCTCGCCGTCAGCCTTCAGCCAGTAGCTTCCCGCCAGGCCACAGCGCTCGGACGCCTCCGTCCGCTGCACCATCACCCAGAATTCATTCACTGTGGGGGACCAAAAGCATGGATCAGTGCGAGGCCGCTGCTGAATATTGCCTTCTTTCACCTACAACCTACCCACACGGTTTAAAATGACTCAAGCCCAGAAACTTTGAATTTTTGAATACTACTCTGGCCTTTAAACAATGGAGTTATATGTACATAGATACATGACCTATGTAACCTACATGTATGTGACATGTATGTGTATGTACATCAAGAAGCCACAAGTTGTTTTAGACTATAAATTTAGTTTGAAGTAATGCTATTTGCATGCGCCACCTCTCTCCTGACACAATGACAGATGAGAGACATACAAAACTTAAAAGGTACTACAGTAACAGTCAGTAAGCATAGCTCATTTGAGGTCCCCTCTGACTGCCCCCACAACCCACACCCCACACACACATTACAGAGGAATATTCACAGCTACATGGAAATGCTTGTAAACAGGCTTGACCGCATGGTCTAGCCACAAGGCAGCCATGCATCAAACATGAGATATTCATGGAGAGATATTCATAACAGTGAAACAAACCCAGACAACAGTTGAACCGACTTCTTGTTGTAAGCACCACATCCCATCAGACAGAATGCACTAGCTGAGTGAAAGCTTAAAACCTAGAGGTCAAAAACTGATAGTTTATAGGGTCTATGAAGGTGACTACATTTACCTGTACATTTTTTCAACACCCAACTGTTAAAAACGCTTACAAAAATAAGGGGTTGGTAGATATAGGACACGTGGCTCAGTCATGATGGCTAAGACTGTTCATCATTCTGGGAGAGTACGGTAAATGCATTTACTACAATTGGGGTGACATGCAGTGCACTATGGGTTTGCAGAATGCTGAACACATCACACGCACACTCAACGGTCGCCATATTGTCTAAACAGTGGAAAAAAAGAGGGGCCATTAACATCTTTCTCAACAGTCGTTGGATGATGGTCCATTGACATTGCGATTAATTTTCCACTGTTTGTATCCGCCGTAATCCAGCTATACAATTTCCACAACACTTCCATCTAGTTCAAGGCATTCTAGATGACATACTGAACACTGAAATGTGGCTGTGTGTACGAGGGGCCGGTACACAGAATAAGAATGCAAGTGTGTGCTGCACTGACAACTTCCAAGAGCAGAGAGCCGTCTTCCCAGTAGCAGGGCAAGGGCCTGGGCTATGGAGGAGTCATGAGTAAATGCTTGGGATTCTCTCCATGTGCTCTGAGCACCATTGTTTGGCTTGGCCATTTTTTCTTACCCACAGTGATTCACACAAGCCTTTGGCAGTAATAGTGTGTGTGTGTGTGTGTGTGTTTGTTTCTGAGTGTGTGGCATGAGGCTATGGAAGGCGAAGGGAGAAGTTTCTAACTGAAAAAAGGTAAACTAATTTAAAGCCCCTCCCCGTCTACCATGTGACAGGAGAAGGGAATTACCCTTCCCCCGTTCAGAAGACCGCCTGTCAACAACTCCGATGCCACATGAAGTGATGTAAGGGAGACCCCTTCATGCAACTGATACCGGCTGCAAACCTAGTGCTGCAAAAATGCCTGACACTTCTTGTATCCACAAGTCTGACAGTGAAAGAGAGAAACAAAGACAGAAGGAGGGAAAGGGAGAAAGAATGAGAGAGAGAGAGAGAGAGAGAGACCCAGTCTGTACAAATTTGCCTTGTCACACTGAAACAGGCACAGGCATTCAGTATGCACACAGCACACAGAAGGAAAACATCTAAAAAGAGGCCCGTCTCTGGGTCAACATGACTGCAGGCAACAAAGAGAATAACCAGTGAGCAACTGTGCTCTCGGAGATGTTGACACTATTCAACCAAAAGTCAAGTGATACATCAATATGCATTGTGTCATTCCAGTATCATTTGGCCTTATGCCACGCAATCACTGCACAGGGTGAAAATGGCCAAACTGCAGCACAATTTTCTATTGCCATTTTACTGAAAGACTTTTTGTGATCTAGGACTGCTTTCATTACCATAACATGCACATTTGCATAACATATACATATCTGAAATTGAGTATTTTTGTAAATACAATAGCTCTGGTTGAATGACAGTTCAAAAAACTGAAGTGCATTGCGTGAAATGTAATACAGGATGCATGTTAAAATGCATTGCATGAGATGTAATACAGGATGCATGTGTTGAACACATTGTAGAGTTTACTATCGTATACCTTCTTCTCTTGAGTAATAGATCAGATTCTCAGCCATTTGGAGTTCCTGTCCATTGGAGTCAGAACCAGTGAGGGATCCGCTTCCTCCCTACAGTGGACAACACAGAACACAAATCAGAACCTTTGCATGCAAAACCAACACAAAAACACACACTTCCTGCAGGACATATTGCAAAGGAAGTTGCCTGTGTTCATGTGATTAGTAATTAGTAGGCAACTGACAGTTTTCTGAGTCACTTTAGATGTAAGGCCCTTTGGATAAAAAGTAGATATTCTCACACAAACAAAACACAAACATCATTCTGTGTCCTGGACAAAGTCTCACGTGACTGACAGGGTCATAACAAAAAACGGTTGCATACAGTAAGTCAGATAAAGAATGCAGAAGTGCCAGTGAACTGGAGTGCACTAGGAATCTACAGAGATGAAGTGAAATGTCAACTGAGAGAAAGAGACAGAGCTAAAAGGCAAAAAGACTCAGTTATATCTCATGACCCTGCCGTAGACACGTGGCGAGTGGGTTGAAAGGAAGCAGTGGTTGGGGCCTAAGCAGTATAACCATGTACTGTACACAATGTGACACGAGGGATTACAGAACTGCACAGTGACAAAGCACTGTCCCCGTTCGTCAACTTCTATACAACATGAGTTTACTTTCACCACAATATAACATTTGGGAGGAGAGAGACATAACTGGTGAATAGTTGCATGCATAATTTGAACAAGCATTAAACAACAAGCATAAGTTGAGTTTTTAGAAAAAAGTCTCTTTACTGTACTGTAGGTTAGCTGTGCCTTGAACCTTGATGTATGGGAAGACTCCGATGCACTCTCATTCCTTGTGAAACTCGAACTCTAACCCAGCTGGCAGTATGTGCTTGGCTAAACTCATCCCCTGCTTGTTCTCCAACAGTGTTACAGACTGCAGAGGCACTGACTCTTCGGGTCCATGGTGTGGCTGCTGTTTTTATTTGCTTTTTACTCTTCATTGCATGTAGGTGTTGATGTGTGTACTATATGTTTGGGGTTGTGTATATGGGTGGTGTGATGACTTGCTGCAAAACGTTGATGTAAAAGTGTTAGGTCAAAGGCTGTATGTTGAGGTGTAGATGTCTGCGAGGCCTTTCACTGATGGTTATTATGGACAATAATGACTGTCTTTCCATCTGTCTATTTGTCTATGTACGTAAGAGTTTACACCTCTGGTAAGGGTGGTTTGTATCTTTGTCTCACATGAAACCAGAGGTATAAAATTAGCTTGAACATCCTCTTCCACGCAATGGAAGAACATTTCAAACCATAATTAAATAATGACATCCCTTTGACCCTTTTAGATTATTCTCTATACATCACAGTGGGCTCTATTAACGGAAAATGTCCATATTTAGATATTGCATTTTTGTCTTCCTTTTTGTTCTGAATACACCTTCTCTCAATGACACACACACACACACACACACACACACACACCTGAAAGGCGATCTCGCACATCTTCTCCACCCAGTCAGTGGTGACGTGCTTCTCAGCGGCAAAGACATGCGTCTTGTCGTTGGTCTCCACGCAGAAGGCTGCCATGTTCTCCTTGGGGCAGGTCTCAGTGACGGCGGGCAGGATGCTGATGCACTCAGACAGGCGGATGATCTTCTTGTCCAGTTTCTTGGTGTTGGTGGGCTTCTCGCTCCCGCTTCCGCCACAGTCGTAGAACTCCAGACGGGCGATGCCATTCTGACTGGCCGGGTAGAGCACAAACCAATTCTTCTTCCATTTCTGATCGGATGAGAAAAAAAGAAAAAAATACACGAGGGTTTGGTTATGTGGTTACTGTATGACTAAATATGTACACTTTATATATGCTAATGTAACAGTAGCTCCCTGGTTGACAGCTGGGCATCAAGTTGGTAAACCTGACCACCGACACCTTAACAGTTGCTGGTGCCGGTGGGTGAAACTGGCACCCTAGAGTTTTAGTTCACTTCTAGTGCACTGGACTCCCATTGCATTGCACTGCTGAGTCGCAGGGTGAAGCTAACCTTTCATGAACAAACAGGAGTGAGGTTAATGGGAATGAGTGCAATGAATGCTAGCCCAGCTGTGAGCATTAGTACACCTCCTTCACAATACTTACACAATAAGGGTGTCCTAGTCAGTTTACTGACAGCCTGAGCTTTTTGGTTGACTGGCTAAGGCCTCTGTATCCAAGATAGCCGTGTTGCAGGTTCGAGCCCTGGGATGGACTAACACCACATGATGGCCTCTGA
This sequence comes from Limnothrissa miodon, assembly GCA_017657215.1. Classification (NCBI taxonomy): domain Eukaryota; kingdom Metazoa; phylum Chordata; class Actinopteri; order Clupeiformes; family Clupeidae; genus Limnothrissa; species Limnothrissa miodon. The sequence continues at coordinate 104,028 of JAGFZM010000212.1, forward strand.
TACACCATAGTGTATTGGTTGAAAACATCTAAAAATTACCAAAATAGATACAAACCAACTAGCCAGGGCATCACATTCAACTATGTAGATAGTTGATAGCTGACAGTTGATAGTAGATAGATCTTTTTCGGGGGATTGTAACCTGTTGTTAATTATTTGTTTTGAGACCATGGTCAATATTGATATTGCACTACAAATAACTTAAATCAATTTAAGTAAATTCAATTTTATTAGACTAAATTGGATTTTATGTTTATATCAAATTTAAATACAAAAAGAACAAGATTAAACACAATTCAAGTAATAGCTAAAGCCTCAAGACACCTCAAGATGGATAGGGGTTCCACAAAGCTCCTTTCAACAGGCCTACATTGGCATATACAGTAAAGTCTTTCACAGTGAAGTAGAAAATAGGTGGCAGTTTGAATCAAAGCCAAGGTCTGTATTTGTATACATGCAGACATTGTACATGTACAAACCTGAATATGATGAGGATGTAGGGCAAACCACAGCCCATCACCATGATGTTACTACTCAAATAAAACCGTGAGGCCCTGTGTCCTTTTTAGATAACGATTTACATGTTCAAAGGCACAGAAGGTGAAACTGCGCCGTTCAGCAATATTGTGAAGAAACAGCAAAACACTTCCTGCTAAGAGACGCCAACATTTGGAAAGACTAGGTATCAGCCAACTTACACAGTTCAGTAAATCACCACCCCCACACTTTGGACAGCCAAGCCGCCTTGACTTGAAACAACCTAATTTAAAGTCCATTTCACTCTGTTACCCTTTGTGTATGTTCAATCAATCAATAAATCTGTCTTATCAATGGATAAGTAGCATGTAAATGAACTGAAGATTGGAACATCAACATTTCACCTTGCGTAATCCAAACAGATCTTGGATTTCTAGCTTTGCAATTTGTAATACACTGTATCGGTACTTGAAATGTCAAGGAACCATCTTTTTTTATCTTTTCGAGAGGAACACTGCTACACTTGGCCTGAGAATGATAACTAACTAGCAGATGCAGATATGCTACGGAAAGGAGAAAGAGAGACCAGGCCAAACATGGTCATCACGTCTCAGCAGATACAGAGGAGGGACAATTCCCTATGGCCTTGGGGAAACACAAAGCAAATCCAACCGGGAAGTAGGGAAAACCACACATATTCAAGGGACCCTTGATGGGAAATCTCATATGCATGGGGAAATCTAAAGTGCATATCAAGCACACTCACAAAACACTTTCATTTGATTGAACACATGCTTCACATAAAATCATTAAAACTAAATTTTGCTAGAGCCACAAAATAACAAATCCTGTCAAAGCACTTTAAAGATCCAGTCAAGGCATAGGCTGGATAACCATAGGAAACTTAACTGTCAGTGAATATCAGGGGGTTTCCTCCAGCAAGACAAAAGAGGGAAGGAAAGCACAGATTGCTGAGGAAAACAATAACCCCCCTCCCCTGCTACCCCCAAAACAAACCCCAAACAACACCTGTGTCTCTGTTTCTCTTTATGAGACATGAAAGGCAAAAAACAAACATAAAAAAATCTGTACATTTCATTTTACCCCAACACACGCAAGGGCAGAACATTCTGTCCAAAGGAACAGAAATGGAAGACACCTTTGAGGGCGTTGTGTCAGCTAGCTCAACAATACCCGATGCATCCAAGGCCAATAGTCATTTAAATACTCCTACACAAACTAGTTAATCACTTTGGGAATTTCGTTTTTAATTAGGTGCATGTGTGTGCATGTGAGTGTGTGAGTGCGTGGCCTACATAATTTGGGAAACTGACTGACTGACTGTGAGTTGCATTAATTAGCTTGTCAGCATCCATGTACAGTATTTGTCCAAAAATCCGGAATGCAAATCTTAGCTTCCCAACTGCTTTAGATGTCTCAACAGTCAACACATTGCCATGTTGAACTAAACCTGCAAATTCATGTAAAGCAATTTTTTGGACCAACAATACTGCATTAAAAACAACTTTTTTCCATTAGGGTTTCACCATTAGCCTGGTTAACGCGACTGAAAAGCTCTTACAAGCTTAGTCTGGCCATGCTACATTGCTAAATGAATTCTGGGAGGCGGGCTTAACCTGCGTTCATAAGATGCCTCTGTATACTACTTGACAAATCTACAACCAGTCAGACCACTCATTCCGATGATGTAGGCGTAAGCTCGTTTCTCATTGGTGCCCACAGATTTGGGATAAATAATTCCTCTAAATCGGCACCATGGCCATACTGACTTGCTCGCGAAATTGAATGTAGCATCACAGGAAGAATGGGTGGGCCCAGGCTATTTCACCATGTATCTGGGAAATACCATGTTTGCCAAAATAACCTGTTGACTGAGTGATCGATAACTGACAAGCAAAAAATGCCTTGGGGACCACCAGCATTTTGCCATTGTGGTTTTTATGGCCTCAGCAATATTGCAACACACAAACACTGTGCTTTATAGCCTTCCATTAGCCAACAAACATAGTTTGGCTAAAAAAAACCCTGCAGTTTCATGTAGTAAGCTGCAGTACTACAATATAACCCAGTCCAAAAATAGGTACTGCACTACATAGTGCAGAAAGGGTAGTATATTGTATGAGTGCATTTTAGTGTTTTTTTTCACGAGGGTTTTCCAGGGCAAAGTAATAAACATTAACAGGGTTCTGTACAAAAACACAAGTTTGTACACATCACAAAATTATTTTTTTGTTTAAAATCATTGATATCACCACCAAATAAAAAAAAAAACACAGATGTTAGACATTCCTTAATTTTGTCTCCCAGTGTTGTGGAATTTACTCACAGGAAGACAATGTGACTGACTACAGATTAGCCAATAGGTGTTTTAACTATCATAGCCCCACACAAAAGTATTTAGAAGCTCAATTTGTCAGTCATGCATGCACTACAATACTAGATAGAAGATCGAGGATTGTCGTTTAGAAGCCCCCGCCTTCCCACGCTGATATTTGCTCTTTCACTCTCTCTCTCACACACTCTTTCTGTAACACCCCACATGTGTTAACAGCAACTGTCACAGGAAAGGAAACGTGTGGGATTACCCAGCATCCTTGGCTTCCTCTGATAGGCTGCAGGTGCAGGTTCCCTCTGTAAGCTTTCCACAGGGTGGGGAGGAGAGAGAGAGAGTTGAGAACTGTTCAAACTTGTCATGACTAGAGGACAACCAAGATATGAGTGCAAAGCACACACACTCTTTAATCCTTCATTTCCATACACACATATGCGCATGTATGATGTCACCATTCGGGTTGTAGTCAATCCTTTTTTTGTCAGAAAAAATGAAAGCGCAAAACATTTTTTGTGACTTTTCAATCCTGTGTCAATATTTTCAAGTCAACAAGGTTTTCAAAATGTTGAATAATTAATTTGTTTGTGTATTTAATAGGGTATACAGTGTAAAACATTGAATCTATTGAAAACAATGGATACAGCTTTGATCAGCCTAACAGACACAATCTAATAACTGCCTCAGCTTGGGATGTATCAGCTACACGCTAAATGTTCAGTGGTTTTACAAACAAATAATTGAACTATGCATAAAGACCAAGTGAAAATACTTATGGCGTGGAAGTCATAACCTCAAATGCTTCTGCAAAATCAGTCAAAATCACTCAAATGGACTGACAACTGTCTGAAGTGAATCTGGGCCTACTGAGCATGTGCACAATGCCAAGAGGAAGAACCACCTGATTCACACAGCAAGGGCGCCACCTCAGCTCCATATAAGGAGAGGTGGACCGCCATGACCAGAAAGTGGCACAGGATGGAAATTATGCAAATTGACAGAGAGAGAAAGAGAGGGAGAGAAAAAGAAAAAAGAGAAAGTGAGACAGAGACTTCCTCATATAGTTTGTCATTGTCGAAACATTCAGAATAATGTAGCTGTTGTGTGTAATGTGCGTGTGTGGGTGTGATTGAACATGCTGCTGGGGAAAGACACACACACACACACAGCAACTAAGTAATGCAATACAAATCTATACACAATGTCGCTTTGCCCTCAGAATGTGAAAAATATCATGAACCAGTTCCAAATAACTGACAATTAGCCGCCTACAGCCAGGAAACCAAGTCTCCTTGTCTGCAGCCAAAGCCCGTCCAACAATCACTAGATCAATGGAAAATGCAGTAATTTGCCCAGCACTGGACATTGTGCTGAATCCCCAGCCTCCATCTCCTAAAGGGTTTGCAAATGAGCCCATCAAAGTGCATGGCCTTTACTCTGCAGTCAGCTGCTGCCCACGTTCCTATCCTATGTGTCTCAGACGTGTGAATCACAGCTGCACAGAGACAATGAAGGAGACTCAGAGAGAGAGAGAGAGAGAGAGAGAGAGAGAGAGAGAGAGAGAGCAAGAGCCTGGGTGTTATAACAGGGGGGCAGGGGTTTTGCAGGGGTTTTGCCACATGAAACGGAATGAGTTGCAAGGACTAGCCTAACATGTCTGGCTTGACTGACATGCTTTGAGCCATGTCACTCATACAACCTCTTCAGAAGTTTAATGCTGCTGTTTCTAACAATCAGCATTATTCTTTTTAACTATTTCAAAGGGGATAAATGGCATTAGGGCAATCAATTATTACTCAAGTCATGATGGGCCTGTTAGCAAAGATCTATCTTCACAGGAGGCTTTTGCAGCCTTTGCTTTTGGTTAGGGCATGTGCTGAGTGATTAATGGGGGCAGCACTTCGTTATTATCTCCAGAAAGGGTTTTACAATTGGCAAGACAACTTGGCAAACACCAACACGAGTTCATAAAACCCAGCGTGAACTTCGCCTTAGTAAACAAACACACCAAAAAAAATAAAAATAATAAAAAAACAAAATATACAATGGTCCATTCTTCATCAATATTACCATATAAATAAAATATTAATCATCAGGTAGCACACCCAAGACCTTTGCTTGTTGCACACATGGTGTCAAGCAAAGGTTATGGGGTCAAGCAAAGACATCATGTTATGAAAACAGTATGTTCTAACAGTTTTAAACAACCATTAGATTACATTGTCCAGTAACAACACTGGTCTACAAGTTCATATTCAACACCAAGACCTGACCTAAAAACATCATAACTATTTACCTTTAACCAGGTAAATTCCGCCCCTTAAAAAAATATATTAATAAATACTTAGGTCATAGAGGGAAAAAACACTTCTGAAACAGATCTGTTTCACTTTAACATAGCAGAAAAAGATAGAGCATATTTCCCCAGAGCATATTTCCCCAAACCATAACCATAAGAGTAATATACAGTAGGCTCATTGCCAACAAACTAGCTGATCTACAACTTTGGTTTTGCGGATACATCAGAAGCACTGTATGTTAAAAACACATGCGGCAACAAAAACAACAGGAAGTAAACGCTGATGCCAACTTCTACCTCTATAGCTATAGCTGATTTACCACATCACACAAGATTAGTTCCAATAAAATTAGTATCTATCCAACCCATCCACCCTATTTTTCATTTATTTTTCCTTCACCATCTTCTTCTGAGACTCTCTCTCGTCTCTTTTCCCCACGTCTTGCGTGGACACAAGCAGACAGTGTTGATTTCTGCAGCTGCAGGCGACCCAGAGAACACAGGGGCCAGAGGCAGCCATGGGCCAAAGTCAACATCAGCTCTCCTCCTGCGTGTGCACACACACGCACACACGCATGCAGACAAAAACACCACCAGGGTTTGGGCCCCCAAAAAATCCAGGCCATGGGGCGTGCAGCCTGCCTGCCTGCCGACTTGCTGGGGGTGGGATGCATGTGTGGTGGGGTGGGAGTGCTGAACTTGAGCAAGAGCCTTTCTATTGTCTCCCTGGCCAACACACAAAAGCTTTCAATGCCCTGAACTCATGTTAGACAGAGGAAGCACCGAGAAATGTGGACCAACAGTGGAGCAAACAGATTTAGAGTTGGGGTGCCAGCTAGGTTTCTTTTTTAAGAAGTCAAGTTTTAGGTTTGGTAATTACTTCACTTTTTTGATGGGTCAAAATGCAACTGGCTCCCATTCCCCTGCTCTTTGCACGTGCTCTTTGCATCTCTTTTCAGTCCTTGTGCACTAATGGATGAGAAAAGGAGTTACTAACATACAAACAGCACTGCTAGCAACCAAATAGCTACTGTTAGAAAGAAAAAAGAAGAAATTGTTTACTAAATGTCAATTGGACTGGACCTGGCCATTCTTTTACTGTGATATCAGATAAATGGTGGTCAGCTGGTAAGCATACATAGAAGCAAACTCTGAACAGGAATCATCGGCTAAATGTTTATTTTTCAATTAAGTGAAACTCATAACATATTACCATTTCCTGCCCCCTAAAATAGGACACATTTTACATTGGATTTGTAGGGCAAATATGGATGTGAAGTGGACACACAACATAATGTTTTGCATCTGGTCTTGAGACATTAGGATCAATTGAGGTATAAGTGAGGCTCCATCCAGCTCTGGAATTTGGTGAAGATGAAAAGACCAGACCGTAAAGGAGACCTTGCTGATTAAGGCAAATGTGTACTCAAGCTCACCTCATCTGAGGCTGAGAAAGAGCAATTTTCTTTCCCATAAAACACACACACACCGAAAGAAGATTGGAGAGAGCGAAAAAGATGCTGAGGATGCAAGGTAGGACCAGCCACAACACCAGTGGGCAACTAGTCCAGACTATATCATTTGGCTTAGCAAAAAATGGTCTTTCTCTCTAGAAGCCATGCATCTCATTATGTCTTCTCTAAAAGGACAGTGTAGAACCCCAAAACAAAGACCCTCAGCCACTCTGTGAGACCACTTGTTGATGGTGGCACGTTGGATTACCAATTGACACATATTCTCACACTCCATCAACCAACCAACCTGCAACCAAATGCGTGACAAATAATGAGGCATCGTTTTAAGGTCGAGCGCGTGCCCAATGCCCACCCTGAACATTTGCTCACACCCACCCGATTGCCAGAAAGAATGAAATATACTCGAATAACTAGTTGCAATGTGTTTGTCAGCCAAATGCAGCAAATTAACCATACCCTGGCATGTTAGCCTATAGGCATAACCTACATTCTTTCGTGATGTTGCTACTGAAATAAGCAACGTATGCGCGTAACGAATTGAAGTCAGCGTGGGGTATCGCGGTGTGGTCATCCGAGAAGTGTTTTTCATCGATCTTGAAGTTATGTAGCCAGGCCGGGATAACCTCTCTGACAACCAAACAAACAGGTTGTCTGTGGCGTTGGTGTCCTTAACGATAGACGATATCGGTTGCTGTAGGCTATGATTTAAGGATAGGCTACGTTTTTCAGCTTTGAGACCAATTCATGTGACCACCTCATGTCGCAGGAAGAATAGATTTGAGAGCACTTAAGATAAGTTATTCTAGAAGTATTTTGGACTTAAAACAAAACTCAAAAACAATTTAGGCCGACAAATTAATAAAAGGACACGTGAAACAATATGAATTAAATCATAGGGATTTGCCCATTCAACGCAGAAACTCTCAGTTATGGAGTTAACGTTAGTAATTAGGTTAACGTTAGGCTATAAGACAGCCAAATCTAACGTTATCTAAAAAACCTTAAACGTTGCCTGTTCATACGTTTACACGTTTACGTTTAACAGTTGTGAATCAGACAGCTTCGTCTTAAGAACTGTGGAGTGAAGTTGCTGTCCTGCCATGATTTAAGTCAGTCAACGCTATGCTATTGGAATCCACACAGAACTTCCTTGGCTTACCTTGCCGAATTTCTGATGTTGAACATAAAGCTGCCCTTCTTTAATGTGTGTGTCCATTGCAGGCATAAGTTATCCCTTCTCTTCACTGATGAAGACTTAGGTTCTATTAACACAATATTGTCTTGAATTACTTAGTTGCTGGTTCCTTTCTGACTTCCTAAAACATGTACTTCCGCTGGCCAAGTATGTGCAACACGGACATCTTTAGTGTAAGACATTTGTAAGATACGAATTGCGCAATGAAGTATCCACGACCTGTAGTTAAATATACTTTAATTAGCGTTATTCAACGCTTAGATGTCGAAACGGCGCGCCGCCTTGTCCGCGCTCTACTGTCGCCTCCCTCACGGCTGAGGAAGCGCTCTTCAACTTTGAGGCTGAAAGATGATTATTAGTTCACTACGCAACTCCCACCTACTTTTTTGAGTTTACTGTGAACCTCATTGATGGCCTAACATCCATCCAAAACACCATACAATGGCCACCTTGGTCTATCTTGTTTATGATACCTGTATTTGGGAAAGCACCCATATTCCAAAATAGGCTATTCAGTAATTTTATCGGTGGGCTATGAAGTGCGCCAATGATAAAATAGGCTACAAAACAGATATGTTTTAGTTGAGTCACGACTATTTAATGATATGACAGTCCTGAATGCTGTCTGCAACAACAAATAAAATAAAACAACAAAAGAAATTACGACATGGACCGACTCATTAAATGAAGGAATCGAAAAATGAAGTTAGTTTTGTGTCCTATAGTTTTGGCTGCCAGACTCCTCTATGTCATGTATCAAATATCATCACTGTTTTCCTTTCCAACTGCGTTCTGTGCTCTTGAACATCATATGAACGAAATCAACCACAATTAATTTCTCCCATAAGTTTTATCTATAGGCTCGTCTTTTGGAATCAAATATTGACTTTGGAGCTTTTAGCATTTTGCCGTTTTTCATCTGACCTGCATGCAAGCATTTCAGGCTTTCTTGTAATGCTCATGCTATCTGTACTCAGGGATCTTTAGAAAATGTATAGCCTATTTATACTTAAATTTAGCTTTATGTTGTAACTAACAGTGTATTTCAGGTTATGATTATTGATAATTATTAATAATTTGTTGCAAATGACTGATAGTGCCTTTGGTGCGCTCGTGCCTCGATAGGCTACAGACAGTCTCATGCTCCTTAACTTTTAAGTAGATATGCTTGAAACTTTAATAGTTTGACAGGTTCACACATTCCTCTCTCCCTTCACTTTAGGCCTGTGTCAAAGATCTTGTATACCCCGCTTGAACCCTCTCTGCTTGTCTTATGTCAGTTTACAAGTATGTTGTTGATCTCTAACCTCATGATGTTCATATTTGCTTTATCCTCCCGCTGCATAACCACAGAGGTGTCGTTCACACAGGATGTTGATTAAATGTGACCTTATGATTTAGATGAATGCTAGTCTCACCCAGTAAAGAACTGGCTGCTCAGAGTTGTCTAATTGATTAGGCTAATTACATTTTTGAATCTCATTAACATGGTTGTAGAAAACGATGTCTCAATAAGACTATGGATAACGTTTGAAAATATACAGTAGGCCTATTTTCCTGATCTGTGATGTGAATGATAAATTGAGAGGTTACACTGCCATCTCATGGTCAGAAAGTAAATTTAGGCCAATGTCATCATATCATCAGCCTACTGAAGTGAAAAAACATAGGGTTGTTTCCTGTGTAAATATATTAGGCTATTTAAAAAAAATCTAGAAATGTGTTCTATTAGTAGGCCTATTCTAGAATTTATGTTAATATCACACCTTGAAGCTAACCATACACATGAGCAATTGACATTACATTCTCTTGAAAATTGACACACCAGGCTACTTTATCTCAAAAAGAGACCACGAGTGACCCTTATAGTTTAGTAGCTAAATTCACAACTCAAAGTTCACATAATAAAACAATCACACTAGCCTCTTGGACACTTTATACGTAATGTGCTCTGATTGGAGTGTAGATGTGTTGTCGTAGTCACATGACAAACAGGAAGCGAGAACATGAGTCTGTACGGCGGTGTGGAAGGGTAAGGAATATTAAATTTAATAATATAATTTAATGACTTAATGCATAAATGACGGCGATGTAAACATAGAAACGCGGGGCTGTCAGTACACCTCCACTAGTCTCAATAAATTCCGGTAAGTAGGCCTAAGTGTTATTGGATAGAATATTGTCGATTGCTCTGATGAGGCAGTCGAGCGGAGGAAACTTGCCAACATCACTTGTCAGGTGATGTAGGCTTGAAAGTTTATTGTTGTAAACAAAAATGTGTTTGGGCAGCGGTGGAACACACTCAATTGCACTTATTGTGTCCAACGATGGGAAGGTGCTTGGAAAGACCGACGGACCATGCACAAACCACTGGGTAAGACGTTTCGCATTTGATTCATTCACACAATCTGTTCGCATGCAACATTATTTAAATTATTCTGTTATCATTTTGTAAGAAAGGGTTGCAAATAAATGTGAAAAGCTGTAAAGCATGGATTTGCAGGTCAGGGATTATAAATAACGTCTTAAAATGTAAATATATACGGTCCATACTCATGCCCAGCTCGTTGGGGTGGACAAAGCCATTGAAACCATCAATGACATGATTCAGAATGCCAAAGGTGCAGCAGGTTTGGACCCAGACACACCTCTTCAGGCACTGGTAAGTAATCTGAAGATCTTTAAGGGGCTGCCTTCCTTATCAGTGTTTAGGAATTTTAATGGTTAAAAATGTGTACATAACAGTGTACATAAAAATGTACATAACAGTAATCTCCACACAGGGCATGTCCTTAAGTGGTGGGGAGCAGAAAGATGCCATTCAGAAACTCATTGATGAGATGCAACAGAGGTTTCCAAAACTTAGCAAAAGCTATTACATTACTACGGATGCCATTGGGGCCATCGCAACTGCCAGCGATCGTGGTATGGAACTTGTGGAAGGTTCTTTTGATGCTGAATGTCTGCTACATAAGTCATGTGTTTAGACTCTGACCTTAATTTAGATAGTTGCAAACACCATTAAAATGTGGTCACATTTTTTTATCTCTTAACTGTAATGCTGTGCTACTCCCACAGGGGGCATTGTAGTGATATCTGGAACAGGATCAAATTGTAAGCTGGTGAATCCAGATGGTTCTCAGGTGGGATGTGGAGGCTGGGGTCACATGATGGGAGACGAAGGTTCAGGTAGGCATGGAAACCCTAACCCTAACTAAACCATTAGGTGAAACTATTGTTTGTACTTCATCATTCTCTAGACAAAGCAAAATTAATGAGTTGTACTTACCCAGATGTTGTTTTGTTTTGTTTAGCTTTCTGGATTGCCCATTTGGCTGTGAAAACAGTGTTTGATGCCAAAGACAACTTAGTGAGGCCCCCTCATGACGTTGCATATGTTCAGAAGGCCATGGAAGACTACTTCCAGGTAACTTGTGAAATATGAATAGGGTAAATGAATAATGTTATTTTAATAATGTAAATGAATAATGATTTGGAAAGCATCATGGACCTTTGGATTATCTCCAGGTGTCCGACCTCATGGGCATGCTCCCCCACCTCTACAGAAACTTCCAGAAGTCTCATTTTGCTGGATTTTGCAGGAAATTAGCCGAAGGTAAAACTATGATAAAGGCGAGATTTTTCAGTCAGCTGAATAGTATAGATCTCTGATGCAGGTAATTTAACATGTCCATGTTATCAGACAGTTCAGAACTTGTACAGCTTGTTGTGCCATATGCCCTAGGTGCCAGTGCTGGAGATGCCCTTTGCCAGTACGTGTTCACGCAGGCTGGCAGAATCCTGGCACAGCATATTGTGGCCGTCCTTCCCCATGCCCACGAGGTAACCCTCAACCCACCTTACCATGAACCATGGACTCCTATCAACAGCGGGACAATTCTATTTGCCCAAAGTAATGAGTCATGTTTGACGAACAGGACTAATCCTGTAAAGCAAGATACATTGACTACATGTATAGTGAAAATGTGTTTTTAAAGCAACATTATGCAACTTTTCTCCACTATTTGAAGTATACGATAACGCCATCTACAAACTACATAAGATGGCATGTGGTCATATGAAGGGTGAATTAACCCTCCAGCCCAGCGGTGTCAAACACAAGCACTGCAGGGCAGATGCGGCTCCTCACATAATTTCATCTGGCCCGATTCAAAAAGCTTGAAAAGAACTGTAGATCTGTGTGCTGCTTGTCCATGCACAAGAAAGTCTTATTGTGTTTGCGCAATGCAATAGCCTACTGGAAGCTCCATATGCTTAACATTTCACTATTTAAAATGGACTGAACTATGGCATGCATATGGCAATGAAAAATGAGTTTGACACCCCTGATTTAGCCATTTAGGATAAACTGTGCAGTTCTGGATGGACGGTAGGAAACCACCACATAATAGAAGAAACCTGGCCTTGTTGGTTGTATTTAACAAACACCAATATTTTTTTTCAAATGCCCAAGTTGGACTGTTTGGAAATTGGATGAGTCTTTTGTCACTACTTTTACATACAAGACTACATTTTACATTTTACAAGACATAACGTAGTATTGGTTCAAAGAAAAATCTAACCATCTATAATCGCTTGTCTTAACAGCTATTATTTTTTTGAGCAAGTGCATCATCACCTAAAGTCCTTTTTTTTCCCTACAGGCACTGTTCTCAGGGGAGCTAGGGCTGCCAATTCTGTGTGAGGGAGCAGTATGGGGCAGCTGGGAGCTGATGAAGGCTGGTGAGTTGCTCTTTCCATCTTAAGAAAAAAAAAGTTAACACCTGTTTCTTTTTACCTCAAGGTTCAGTTGCATTTGGGTCTAAGAGGTTATGTGAACTAGTGTCCTAGTGGTTTGTGTCATGATGTGACGTCACGCTATCTGCGTCACCACTAGTGTCTACACCGGATATTTGCGCAGGCACGACCCATACTGTGTGTGTGTGTTCTGATACCGAAAGTAGCCAAAGGAAATAACCAAGGTACTGTACGTAGTGAAACTGTCAAACTGAACAGGCACACAGGAAGCAATGGAGTTTGTGGCTTTTGCGTCGGCAGGTTTCACCGAGGTATTGGCCCAAGCGAAAGAGTGCGGTGTGGGCCACTTCCGTGGGTACAGCCTGATGACCCTGTGCCAGTCGTCTGCCCTGGGTGGTGCCAAACTCGGCGCGGAGAACTGCGGTGCCACACTTCGACTGGACTACGTTGCCAACATCAACGTCTTCTACCAAAACTCCTTCTCAGAATCTGCCCAATCTGTTTAGTCAGCGAGGTTGAACAAATAGTAACCACTCTAAACCAGTGCAATTGAACTGGCTATGATAAATAAGGGATTTTCCTTGTGGTTGTTTTGATTGAATGATCTTTTTACCTGGTATGTCATTTGGACACCAGGTATAGCACTTGACTTGGTTGCTGATCATATTATTTAGCTAATGGTCATGAAATGAAGTGATTTGCAGCAAATCTGTCTCGAGTTTCAATCTATTGTTTCTGATAATGAGGGCTTTTAAAAGTATTTTTGTACTTCACAGAATGAAATCATGCTCAGAAACTAGAACTGTCATGAAATTGTTTAGTGTCCAATGTATAAAATATCATTTTTATATTGTATAATGTTGCTATCAACAGTAATATGCAACTTTAGGCTACTCTGAGGCCTTCTGATTTCCTAGACTATATCCTGCCTATAGCAGAATAAGAATGCTTTGCTTGTTTTTATAAAAGACAAAATAACTGTACTTGTTTCACTTCAAATGTCTTCATCCAATAAACAGTTTACATCAGAGGTTCTCAAAATGAGGTACTTTAATGAGGCACAGGTGTTCCTGCTTCAAAAGACAGGAACTGCTTAAAAAAAAAGTCACCGGAAAACAATAGACTGGAATGGCATTATCATGATAGAATGTTATGACATCATGGCTTGTGGCCAAACATCTGAGCCAGTCACAATAGGCAAGTAGTCCAAGGCATTGTGACATCACTATGTGAACATTCTACTCAGCCCTCAGAGGGGTAAAGTTAAGGCTAGTTTAGATCTGAACATTTCACAGACTTCACTCACTAGAAGTCCAACAAATTGTATGCAACATTAACAACCCGGTTGATGAATTCCGACATGAAACAATGGAGGGTAAGGCGTATGAGTCTCTCATCCTTATTTATTTACTCTTTTCAGCTAACCAGTTAAAATTAGAAAAAAAAAATGTATACATTTTTATAGAGCTTGGTCCCCAAGGTGCTGCTCCCTCCATCTTTCACTACATATGACTTGTTTGGTTCTGTACTTTTGTCTAATTTTTGGGCCCTCTGCTCCACTTCAGCCGGGAGGGATGCTGCAGAGCACCCAGAGGGCTGACTACAAGCCCTTCCCAGCAGCCACCCTGCAGGTGTACCAGTTCTGCAGTCAACCACGGAAAAAGCCCACCCCACCTGCCTATGCCACCCCACCACCCAAGGTAAGCAGACATTTTAAATGGCTAATAAGTAACTTTTTTATTTATGGGATTTGTTTTGTTTGCTTGTTTTTAAAAAATGCTTTACAATGCAAATGCTTTACCATTTTCTCACGGCCATCATGCATCCAAGAAGAAAGCTATAATCTTTATAGAGGAAGAAACCATCAGTGAAAAAGTGTACCACCACATAATAGAAGAAACCAGGCCTTGTTGGTTGTATTTAACAAACACCAATATTTTTTTTTTCAAATGCCCAAGTTGGACTGTCTTTGGTCACTACTTTTACATACAAGACTACATTTTACATTTTACAAGACATAACGTAGTATTGGTTCAAAGAAAAATCTAACCATCTATAATCGTGGTCAGTGATTAAAATGACAACAGTTTTTGAACACCAGTCAGTAAAAGTTTGGTTTGGCCCATCTGACAGAGGTGTGGAGTTCCTCCATAGAGGAACTGTGACCCAGTGTTAAACATAAATGCTTGCAGACTAACTGGCTTATGATAACAGAGATGGTGACAATGGAATCCCCTTTCAGGGGTGCCGTTTTGCCCCTCTAATTCAATTTCTTGGAAAAGTAGTCTTGGTTCCTGGGTAAATCCTTCTTACATAAACAGGAAGGTGTATTTTCCTGCCAGCCACCAGCCAAGCCACCTCTTCCACTTTGGTGTGCCCCTGGCAACCAGCATCCGCCTCCAGCTTTACGTCCTCTGTGCACAGCCACAGTGGTTAGCAATACAGCTTAATCCTTTGGGTGGTTTATTGGCATGACATTAAAGAGGATTTGATCAGGTCCATCTGCCATTTTCTTTTTAAGTGTCAGGATTAATTGACAATATTTTTAAAGCCTCAATATGTCACTTTTCATACATTACCTTCTCTTTTGTCACCGCTGTATAATAATGTACTTTATTTATTTGACTTTACTATTAATAATAGCAACGATAATAAGGAAAGTATATTATTTCAGTATAGTACAGTAATATATTATTTTACTTGTGACTGTGCCTGCAGCTTGATGAGGACACCTGGGCCAAGTACCGCAGGTACTGCTACAGGACCACCAACAGTGTCTATGGAAGCTCCTCATTCACCAAGGTACCTCAACATACAGCTATTTGGACAGCCAGTGAGGAAAAAATTTGTCAAGATTTACCCTGGGTTCAAATCCTATAAAGACTCTCTGGTGGTGTGGCAGTCGAAAATACAAGGCCTTAGAGTTCTTGTTTTTGCTGACTGTATCATTGTATCACAAACAGCTAGTGAAGAAAATGGTGTTCTCAGATAGGCTATGCTATGTCTAACCGTCTAAGAGAACAGTTCTTGAAACAATGATTGCATAATGCTAAATCAGCTATTTTTTACTTGCAGAAGGGGAAGTCACTGGTGGCCTCTGTCCTGGAGAAAGACTGTAAAGAATCGGTGGCTATTAAGGTGAAGAATGACCAAGGGAACCTCTCAACTAAGGAATCAAAGCCCTCTGCCAGTCCCCTTCGAGCATGGTGCCAGGAGGCCACGGTGCCCCCAGCTGAGGGAAACAAACAGATGGCTGGGGCCTCCGCACCTTCTACCCCCATGGCCCAGACCTCCTCATCCTCTCCCTCTGATTCCTCTGGCACCAGCCTTACTGCAAGCCACTCTTCATCTCCGTCAGCGTCCGCGCTCACCACGGCCACTACCTCAACAACCACCACCTCTTCAGCCAAGCAATGCGACAACTCTGCTGGGACCACTGCATCCGGTCCTACCAGCGGTGGCATCAAAGAGGCATGGAGGTCAGACTCCGCTGATGCAAAAGAGGCCGCACCAGTTGCTAAGGAAATCCCAAAGGCCAAGGACAAGCTGCCGCAAATTGGCAGCGGGGAAGGTAAAACATGGCACTTTGCCATATCCAAGTTAGAAATGATGCCTGTCACCACTCAAGTTAGTCAGTCACCGCTCCCTGGCACTGGTCGGTACCCAAATAGTCATGCTTAGTCAGTCAGTAGCTGTCTGTAGTAAATAACGATGAGACCTCATGTGTTGTATTGTCAAGCTTGGCAAATTGTCAGAGGAACCATTTGACAGATGTACAGTATGGCTACTCTACGCCCCCTACGACAGTCATTTAGACCACAGGCGGGTCCCTTATTACTTCATAGCTTCCAGATTAAATAAACATAAAGACTCTGTGTAGTAATTACATCAAGGGTCAATTCTGAGCAAATCATCCAATCCTACTGACTATCAAGGGAATGCGTCTTATACTGTGTATGGGTCAAATCAGTCATCTACACAAGAGGAAATATGTGAGCCAGACCGTTAGCATGCATCTCTGGGTGACGTGGCCTGTAAACGCATTAGCTGCGGAAATTAGAGTTTGAGGAGGAAGTAGCGGAGATTGAGAGTCCCCCTCAACTACTGCATGTGGTCCTACAGATAACCCAAACACACCGCAGGGAGGCAGACGTTTAGCGATACAAGTTTAGCCAGTTCAGCCCATGACTTGATCGATTTGTCTACATCTTTTGGTAATCGTCAGCGGCCAAGCTGCACCACTGATAAATAGGAAGCTGATTGCTAATGAGAAGTCATTTGCTCATTTAGTCGATCCATCGCTTGTGCTCTGTCCGTTTCCCTCAGGTATTGGACTGGGACAGGTACAGGAGCCAGAGCGGTCTAAGAGCATGTCCTACGAGGAGTTCCTGAGGGACATGTGCAACTCTGCCCGGCTGGAGCGTTTGCTGAACCAGCGCTTTGCCTCCCAGACCACTGCCACCCTCAGAGGTAACTTACTGCATGGCGGATCTACAGCACCTCTCCCCCTTTTCACACTCACAGACCCTAATAAGATTCCCTAACTAGACTAAACTGCCTTACTTATACCTTATATACATTTACTTCCACCTTATAGCTGTAAGGCACTGTTCCACTCCGGCAATGCACCAAATTGGTCAAAGTGTATTTGAAGTTACTTGTTTGGAGACATGGTTGATTACCACCATTCAAGATGTATGAGTTCTGATCACACTTCACAGTCCAAGAGTTCTTTGAACCTTGATCAAAGTAGGTTTACAAGCAGTGGGGTCAGGAAATGGGTTTACATAACAAGTGTGTAAAGGACAGCAAATCTGTTGTTATTCCAACATCCACCACTAGGGGGTACATCAATGCTGCACACCTTAGGGCAGGCAGGTGATGAGTTCTTGAATTTACCATACATCCTTATCTCTGTTTTTTTTGTGTGTGTGTGGTCAATTCTGTAGGAAGTCAGTCAGAATACACCACCAACTACAGGGAGAGTTTCCACAACCCCCACGAGGACAAGAAGTCCATCAGGCCTGGCACTATCAAGCTCCCAAATCCTGAGAGTAAACAACGGTACAAGCTTCTTGCCTTTTAGCTAGTCAAACCAGAACTCTCGGCACCAACCACTACGGTTTCAACTTCTAGTTTATTTTTCCAATGCCCCTTTTAGTTAATGCTTGCTACTGGTTCACAATTGGACCAATGTTGTATCAAACTTTGT
The DNA here is from genome assembly GCA_017657215.1 of Limnothrissa miodon. Classification (NCBI taxonomy): domain Eukaryota; kingdom Metazoa; phylum Chordata; class Actinopteri; order Clupeiformes; family Clupeidae; genus Limnothrissa; species Limnothrissa miodon. Next base: position 121,794 of record JAGFZM010000212.1, read on the forward strand.
AACAAACCATTCACCATTTCTAGACATGCCTAGTACTCTCAAACCGTGACATTAACATCATTTTTTCTGTTAGTGGGACATAACTTCATTTTAACATTTATCATTATTGCTCAAATGTGTTTCCATACTTGCCTCTTCCAGGAGACAACTATACATATTGACGGAGTATGCAGATAAGTTCGGCTTCCTGCAGCGGGCATATCCTCCCAGTGTGTGCCATAACGCCGCCCCTGTCAAAGTGGCACGTCCACAGGTAGCCATCCACCACCCGGCCCCGCTGCCACGAGCACTCCTGTGCTCGGAATACATGGCCAGTTACCGTCACCCAGTAAGGACCAAACAAAATACACACACTTATTCATTAGCCTAATTTTTCTAGAACCTGATCTGCTATCCATATCACTCTGGCCCCTTTCATGCCATCTCCAAATTCCACGAGGTGGGATTATCAAAAAACAATCATAGTGCCTCTGTAGGCACTGGCTATGTCTGCAACTCTGACCAGCAATTGCAAAGGGAGAAATAGGGATGAAACACAATTTGAAACAAATTCATGTTGGGTGAAAGTCAGTTTTTGATTGGTTCTCCATCTCGGGAAAAGACGAAGTAGTGGAGATGGGCCAGAACGGTATGGAAAGCAGATCAGTGTGAGGACCAGACCAGGCTAGTTTTGCACACACACACACACAGGACAGGTTGAGGACATTTGTTGTAAATTGAAGTAAAAAAATTTGACCCCACCCCATCGATTTTTGGAAACTGCTTCTGGACCTGGAGCAGATTGTTTTTTTGGGTGACAACCAAATACCTTTGGTGTGATTAAAACCCTAACAAAGCACAGCTTCCCTCAGTATTCATGACTGCCATGCATATCAGCTACTGAATTGTGTGTACTGAAGAGCTCAGCAGAACTGGTACACCATCCTTGGTAAGGTGATGCAAGATCTGAGTATAGATTAATGCCTGCTAGTCAAGACCTTTAATTTGGCATTCATGTTAGGCTTCCTCTTGTTTATTAGAAGTAAGAGGGAGAAAAGATGGCAAACTGCGATGCCAAAACTTAGCCAAGATTGCAATTTGACAAATGTGTAGTTTAAGTAACATGTCCAAATAAAAGGAGTGGCTGTATTTATGATGAATTTTTTCCCCTTCTTTAGAGCATCATGTCCAGGCCAAAGACATGCTAAATGTTGAGAATCTTTAAGTATACTGATGGACCTCGATCCCTATCTACACCATATGCAGAGACAATACAATTGTTCTACTAAGATAAAAGTTTCAGTGATGTTATTTTACATAAATAAAATCTGGCCCTTTCAACTTGAACTGACATTTTGTTTGTATTAAAAAAAAAACAGCCGTTCAGAATCATTGGTCGATTTTCAGTGCAGATACCCACAACGCACTTGTTCTAAGAAAACTCTCCAATCAACAAAATGAGTCAATGTATAGTTGCTGATTGGTGTTCTTGGCGTGGCGCCAGGGTGGGAAATTCCTCGAAGGAAGCTTCACGTTGGAAGCTGATGGCTTGGAATAACAATAGGAGCTGGAGCCGGCAGGCAGACATCGGCGGAATCTGGAGGAAAACCGAGGCACGGGACATTCAGGCCAGAGATGGCATCACGGTCTGAGCACTCTGAGTGGGACCGGCCTCAGGAGATCAAGTGACGCTGGTTTTGGACAAGTGCGTTGTGGGTATCTGTCGATTGGAGCATGTAGCAGTTCAGCCAATTCCTCTCAATGAGCAATTTTCTTTCTTTGCAGTACAGTGCAGTCAGACGGATAGACACATGCACCAGGGTGTGGCAACAGGACCCACCAAAATAATAGAAACTCCACATCACATTATTATGGTTATCTTGTCAAAATAAACAGCAGTTAGAAATGTACACAGAAAGTGAAAGAATGTGTGTAATTACCACTTTGTTATAGCCCCTAATTAAAATCAAGACAAAAAATCAATCAGCACAGAAAAGGTGGTTTACAAAGCATAAAATTACAAAGTACAGACCATGTCAATATCGCATTATGGGAAATGTTTTAAATGAGGGCCCACAGGATTCTTCCAATAAAGTGGGAAAGCTACTCTGAGCCTTGTTATTTATGTAGAAATTCTAAATAAGAATGTCTCTCAACACTATGCCCTAACCACTATCTCTCAGCCTGCAGGGATTAAAAAAAAAAAAAAATGGAATTTGGGGGTGAACAGAGGGATACTAGTTAAAAGTTAATGCTTCTTATCAAATTGCAATACAACCTAAATCCATTTCACACCGGACCTTTAAGTCGGTTGTGTAATGCATCATTTTATTTTTTTCAAGAACGATGATGGTCGAATAAGATGTTATAACATAGACAAATACTTCTATTCATCTTACAGTATTCCATTTCTCTTGCTTATACTAAAATCACTTCAATACCTACGACTTGGAACAACTGATTTTTGGGTGGGCCATCAAGCTACATTTACTTTAATGCTGGATGGAAATGACTCTACAACAGACTTGACAAAGTGACTAAACAAACAAAGATGATACAAACAAATCTGCGCTTTTCAACTTTTATTTGCCTTTTTTTCTTCATTTTTTGAAATGAATTTTCATACTTTTTTGTCAGGATTTCAACTCAAATAATCCGCCCACGTCAGGAGGCCAACCAACGAAACACGTTCAAAAACATCCAGTCACCTGACCCCGCCCCGTTTTCCGTTCTTCTCCCGCCCCAAACAGCCTGGCCTACCAATCAAACAGAAGACAGGCTACTTGTGACGGTACATGACAGCTCTCTCCCGAAGAAAAACGACAAAAGAAAAAAAGAAAAAAAAAAAAAAAAAAAAAAAACACTGCAGGACATGAAACCCTGATTGAGCAAATACTGCTATACCACAAAGACTAACATGATCCGTCTTTTTTTTTTTTTTGTAATGTTTTGTTTTTCAGAACTCATAAAATTGCGAGAGGAGGGGAAGAAAAACGAATGGGGTGGAATACGATCAGTCTACTTCAGAGTATGATGTAGATAAAAGTGGCTCCAAAACAAAAACAAGGAAGAAAAAGCTCCGCTGGCCACTGTTCCCCTTTGCCTTTTTTTTTTTTTTTACACACATGTTTAACGGACACTTTAAAAAAAAATGAAAGAAAGGAAAAGAAAAAAAAAAAAAACCTTACAGACGAGGTTCCCACCCAGCGCCTCCCCCATCCACTGCTTTCCCCACACTGCCCCAACCCAAGTCCCTATTTCTCAAAACAAGTATGCTGTGTCTGTGTACATGGATGTATATCAGCATGTGTATGTGTCCGTGCGTGTGCCTGTGTGTCCGTGTATGGCCACCATCATCGTGGTCACAAGAGTCTCTGTGTGTGTGCGTGCGTGCGTGTGTGTGTGTGTGTGTGTGTGTGTGTGTGTGTGTGTGTGAAGGGGTGGGAGGGGGGACCCTCTTAATATTTCACTCCCGGGACAAATTCCTTCGCCTCAGGGTTCAAGCTGCTTTTGCGCTGTAAAGGAGACAAGAGAGGAGAGAAAGACAGAAAAGGAAAGAAAGGAGGGGGGGAAAAAAGGAGACAAACATCTTATAAGAATTTTAGTCTTAAATAGAATGCATTTCTCGACTATTTTGTAACCACTGGGCTTGATGCCAAGTAAATCAGAGCTGAGCCCATTCTAAGCTCCATCATTAGAGGCCTGCGACATCTGTTGTGACTGCGATGGAGAGCAGCTGAACTCTGGGGCATGAGCTAAAGGGGAAGGCCTGCATTTTTATGTAATCACCCCCAAAATCTTAAAGGCCCACTATGCAACATTTTTCATTTAATTAATCTGTTTCATACTGTTTAGGATGCTAAAATTAGTCATTACACGGCGAACGAATGGTGTAGAATGCGCCACTGTGGCCAATAGCGGTAGATACAGCACTTGCAATGTTCAGCAGCGCGGACCGCCTCCAATAGAATGCAGTGCAATACAATGCAATACAGCGGGCTTTAGAGGGAGCTCGTGAGAGAGAAAAACAGAATGTTGCTTAGTGCCGGTTTAATACTTGATATTCTCCACTGCCGCAAATATGCCTGCTTAATTCGAGTCTCCAGATGCATTCTGAAGGCCAGATGTATGGGCCTTACACAAGACTCATCTGGCTAATGTTGTAGCACTGTCCACCTACATTGGGACCAGACGTGGCCTACTGGCCAGGGCTCTGAGACGGTAGAACTAAAGTGCTCCGGAGCAAGGCACCCAACCCCGCAGTATGCTGGGGTTATTGTGCGTTTCACCTCACTCTGTGTTTACTTTGTGCAGAGGGCATTTCACTGATTCCTGATTGGGTTAAATGCAGCAACCAAATTTCCCTCACTGGACTCTGGAAGAGTTTTTTTATATTATTATATTTTAAATATACAATCATTTTAATTCAGCAGGTTTCGAAAAGTTTTTTTTTTTAAATATATATACACACACACACATTGAATTAAACAGGTGATTTATCCCAACTAACATGCTTGTCAGTTACTTCAGGGAATGGTACCCTTCCACAAGTGCAGCTGTGGCCCTGTGCATTTTTGCACAGAGTGCGGACAGAAAGATCATGCATCGACAGTTGCCAAACCTTCAACCTTACTAACTAGCTAGTTAGTGTTGGTCGCAATTGTCCTTAACTAAACACACACAAAACTTTTGGGACACATCCAGGTTTACTCCACAAATGAAACGAGTTAAATATAGTTTCACCTGCTTACAGGAGAGAATGCAGCTACTTGCGTGGAAGTGTACCAGAATCAGCAGCAAGGTTTCGCAAGTGCGTACCGGGCCAACTTTGGAGTTTAATTCAACTTCACAATTGACAGATATCACCAAATTTGGACATATTACATTTGAATGGACACAAGACTGCATGGTATGTGCCAACCTTTACAAAACAGCCTAGAGATGGGGAGCTTACCACGATGTCCTCCGTGCTGTTGTCGTTAACGGACAGGCCGTTGAGCTGCTGCTGGATCTGACCCACCGACGCCGACGGGAGGTCTCGCGCTGGGATGAACCAGTCCTGATCCTCCTCGTCCAGCATCTCCTGGAAACAACGCTCCAGGAACTCCTGCTCCAGCAGCTCCTCTTCCACCTATGGGGAGGAGGGCAGGGGAAAAAAAACACACACACAAACACATAAGGGTTACCCATCCTTACATAGAACTTGCAATATAGACCCCCCCCCCCCGCCCCGCCCCGCCCCTCCCTCAGATCCATATGAACACAGTCCCTTTTTTGCATATTAAAACACACACAGAAAGTCCCCACTCTGGTGCGGTCTGCTACCAATCCAGTAGTATGACTACTTATGACGGCATGATTCAGTGAGTGCCTGGGTGGTGTTTGTGCGCGGACACTTGCTTACCTGCCGATTGTACTCCTCCTCGTTCTCCATCCACATGTACTCGGCAAAGGGGTTGGACTCGCCCTCTGAATGCCCGTTGGCCACGGGCTCCTTGCCCTCTTTCCCTGGAGCTCCACCCCCCGGCGTCTTGGCGACCTCGGGCCCACTCATCTCAGCTGGCTCTGCAGGTCCAACAGGGAAGGAAGGGAGGAAATATAAAATTTTTTTTAAAAAGTCTGTCTTTACAGTCTTTACAGGTACACTTACCTGTACCTGCTACTAAGTCTGATAGCAAAAGCTGAATTCATTAGCTGAATTTGATAAATATAGCCAAGAAAGTTAGTCCTGCTTTTACCCTTTAGTTTTTTTTTTTTTAATTAAAGAAATCTCTCTGTTGTCTACATGCATGAGGGGGAGAACATCAAACAAGATGGCCACCATAATTGCTTCACATGTCCCCACTAACATGCAACATGTCCTGGTAAACAAATACCTGGCAGGTTTTAAAAAAAAAAAAAAAAAAAACACCAAAAAATTATTCTGTTTTTGTAAAAGAGTGTGTGTGTGTGTGTGTGTGTGTGTGTGTGTGTGTGTGTGAGAGAGAGAGAGAGACACACACAGAGAAGGAGAGTATGTGTATGTGAGGTATGTGTATGTGGACCCAAGTGATTAAGACTAGTGAAGTTCACATTCCTCCTTAACACCCCAGGGAAACCATGACCTCCATTCAGGGTGGAAACAAAACTTTCCACCTCATATACAGGCTGCACTGTCCTCCACAGATAGGCCTACTACTAGCGCACACACGCACACAGTATAGCGTCAATGGGATCAGTGTAAATGCAGGCCTCGGAGAGCAAATCAGAGCTGCTAGTACAGACACACCCTGAGAGAAGGGCGCGTGCGCGCGCACCCACACTTGCGGTGAGGCTGCACCAAGCGCCTGGCTGACACACTGAACTCTCCAGTCGCAGGCTCATCCTGTCCACCTCTGTGGAAGATTCCTACTGACCAGTGTAGGCCTGCATTCACAGGTATGCTTTCAGAAGACTTCTATAATTAAACTACACTGCTGAAAAAAAAAAAAATTCTGCTATTGGAATATGAAGTATTGAGTTTGAATTGTGCCATTGTCAAAATTATAGGCCTATATATATTAAAAATAACAATTAAAAAAAAAAACCCTTGGCAAAGAAGGAATAGGCCTACTCGCGAGACTGCAGAAGGGGAGTTGAATGTAACTGCTGGATCTTGTTTTTAACTCCAACCCTTCATGAGTTTGGTTTGTTTGTTGTTATTTTAGCACTCTTTGTGTGGGTAAGTGAACAAATGAACTTCTCAAGCATGGCTTTAGTTTGCATTCTGTAGACCATCTAATGGCTGTTCCATGAAGTCATTTGTAGCAGACTCCTTCATACTTCCCAAAGGCAACAGCTTATGATCCAGCTTGGCAGAAAGCAATCCCAGTTTTCAGAGATTGTGAGCAAACTGCTACACTGAATTCAATAGTGGTCTGCCCAACACATCCTTGTCCATTCAAAACAGCTATTCAACTAAGCGTCACCATGGCACTGAACCAAGAAAACTTCTAACCAAAGAATGTTGACTTTGCCTAATCCTGCTGCTGGTCTCATCTCCATGTTTGTCCCCTCGCTGGTCTTTTATGGTGGACAGTACAAAGTGCTCTGGATGAATGCTGTGACCCACAGTCTGCTTGGCAATCACTAACTGTCTGGCTCTAGGTGTCCTTGCGGCTTGGAGGTGCTGGCAGGGACTGGAGCATTTCTTTTGGCAGACGGCTGGATAGGTCACTAATCCTCAGTCCACCCCGCCTCCCTTCCTTTTCCTCGCCCCCTCCCTCCCTCGTTTACTCTTTTCCTTCCCTGCTCACTCTCTCTCTCTCTCTCTCTAACAGGAAGCATACCTAATCCAGAGAGGAAGAGAAGCTGGCATCACGCACCAGGTATGAACTATGAACATGTGTCAAATCAGATACAGCACAGCCAGATTGCACGTGTAATTGCGTTGTGTGTGTGTGTGTGTGTGTGTGTGTGTGTGTGTGTGTGTGTGTGT
>JAGFZM010000212.1:145336-192067 GCA_017657215.1 Limnothrissa miodon
CACACACACACACACACACACACACACACACACACACACACACACTCCTGTACCCAAACTCACATTTAGACTCTGTACACCACAACCTCACCATAGACCATTACATTGTTAAGACACCCCATTATGTGTACTGTGTCAAATAGCAGTAGTTGTAATAACCAGTGGTGAGACTGACACACACACACACACACACACACACACACAAACAAGCAAACGCGTATAATTATGTTCCTTTACTTAGAACTGAACACAGGCTCTTTTTGGCCCTTCATCTCATCTAGTACACACACACTGCAATCTGTGGCAACGACTCGGGATGCTTTTAGGCCACAGCCCTACCGAGCAACATCGGATCAGCGAGAAACTCCCACAATCTGGTCCACAGCTAGATTTATGAATGGGTTGTTTTCCCTGCACATTCCTCATCTCTGGTGGAAAGGTCCAACCTCACCCCCCTCTTCATTGCTCTAAAGACCCTTTAGAATTACATGTTCTGCACATTCACAAACACCAAGTTCCAAATACAAAGTTCCAAAAGCAAAGTTCTCCAGTGGTGATCTGCCCATCCATTACAGACACACTATTAGTAGAACCTACACCTGTAATTGGACAGAACACAAAGAATAACATCATTGTAAAAGATGAATGGTGTATAGGGTTCAAAAGGCTTAGAAATAGTATGTATAGCATAGCCTTTTAAGTCTTGTTCTATCGGCCAATGTCTTGAACTGGCATGGCAGTCCACATAAAAGAGAGACTGAGACATATTTTCCTGATGACGAATCCATAAAACCTTTAGAGAGAAGTGAACGGAGCTCTGACCCACTGTCAGTTCATATCCGTACCAGGGCACAGCCTGTGCACGATTACACACACACACACACATCCACATTTGGACACAGACTTGCATATACACATACACCCACACACACTCTCTCTATCTCTCTCTCTCTCTCTCACACACACACACACACACACAGTGATAACCTTTCCCTCCATCTCTCCCCTTCTCTCTATCTTCCTTTTTACATCTGCTCCTTACCCTGCCCTCTCCTGCTGCTTCTCTTCCTCTACATTTCATCCATCTCATCTCATCTCTCTCTCTCTCTCTCTCTCTCTCTCTCTCTGCCTCTCTCTTTCCCCCCTCTCTCACTTTCTCAGAGGGCAGAGTTGAGGCCCCGTTTGGCTCGGCCCTTCTCCGTGGTTGTGGCCATAGACTTTGGCACCACCTCCAGCGGCTATGCCTTCAGCTTTGCTGAGGATCCCGAGGCCATCCACATGATGAGGTAATAATCACTGAATACCATGGATGCGCAATCGAAAACCCAGCAGCAGCAGCAGCAGAGTTCTCAAAATGCTCACATGCTGCAGAGCAAGATCCACCAAAACACTCCCATTCATATGCTCCCCCCGGCAAACACTTACATCACTTCACCTCAACTAACCAGATTTAGTTTGTTTGCACGGACTAAAACAAGGGGTCCTTTATGCTGAATGTTTTGGGGGTCTGCAATGAAAAGATTGTAGTATACAGTCATGGTGGATTATCATTGAACCCTCCGCCCTCTCTACTTCCATCACCCCCATAGGCGCTGGGAAGGAGGAGACCCGGGCGTGGCCAATCAGAAGAGCCCCACGTGCCTGTTGGTGACGCCCGAGTTGCGCTTCCACAGCTTCGGCTTTGCTGCCCGGGACAGCTACCACGATCTTGACCCCGAGGAGGCCCGCCACTGGCTCTACTTCGACAAGTTCAAGATGAAGATCCACAGCACCAGCGTAAGCAACTCAGGAGGGAAAAACAGCAGCGTGCATCAAAGGGACTTTTAGACATGCAGGGAAAAGAGATGAACACTGTAATGTCCTTTCTGAACACACATGTGCTTAATACAGTCTTTTAATTGTTTAGTGCTCATGTGTGACAGAAGTGCTGTTTCAATGTTTCTTAGAGGGTACGTAGAATGGTTGAATAGAGAATTATACCATATTCTTTGATGGTTATATATACTATATTCAACTTTACTTGATTAACAACAACCTCAAGTGGAATTATACAAGCCCAATTAAAACCTAATGTTTAGGCTGAGTACTGAAATAGTCCTTGTAGATAAATAGCGCCCTCTTTGGCGATCACAAATGAACTACAATATTCCTTTGCGCTATTTGACATCACATGCAGACTTTGTTCTACTACAGGATTTTCATGTGAAAGACACAACCAAGCCTCATGTCCTTGATAGCTCTTTGGCCATTCACAACATATCCTAATTCATCACAGACAAGGCTAAACTGGTTTTCCATCATATGTCCCCTTTAAGTATATTTTCCCTTAATGTCTCCAATAAGAATGTTTTATTGATGAAGCAGACTTTTAGTGTAAGGTACTTTTATTGAACTGATCTTTTTAAACATGAATCCCAAGGTGATTAGTTTATCTAATTGTCTTTCTAATCAAAATGAAAAAGACATTTATTTCCCATATTATGTTACAGGAAAGAGGAAGCAATGTTTGGATCACTTCTAACATATTATGTGCAATGATCTGAATGCATATACTCTCTCAGATAAGAGTCAAGCGTAAATACAGTGGCCCCTTTGATCTATGTACCGGTAAACAAGCTATGACAAGAGAGTGGCTATGCATTAGACACGCTGGTTAGCAGTCGAAAGCTCTGCAGCTCACAGTATGTACTCTGCATTCTAATGGTTGAGAGAGGTTTTGCAGCCGTTCTGTTCGTTTTCCCACAGGACCTCACCATGGAGACAGAGCTGGAGGCAGTCAGTGGTCGGAGGATGAGGGCCATAGAGGTGTTTGCCCACGCACTGAAGTTCTTCAGGGAGCATGCCCTAAAGGTACACACTAAGAAACACTAAGGTACTACACACTAAGAAACACACACACACACACACATGCATACACAGAAAGACACACACACACATTTTTGCATGCACACATGCAAACGCACACATGTGCACACTTTGCAACTTGGCAAACAAACATGGTGCACACACACACACACACATACCGTACAGACATAAACACATTGTTGGACGGGTTCATCATGCACACTCAGTACATGCCAACACAATGTTTATGTGGATGTCTGTCTTTCCATGGTGAGAGAGATTTTAGGAGAAAGATGTGAGAGACACAAAGCAGATATTCAAACAAACCTAGAAATGGAAGGGAAAAGGAAGTAACAGAAAGCCACGGAAGTAACAGGCACAGTCGGAGCGAAGAAGGAAAGAAGGAAAAGTAGGTAGAACAGAATGATGGGCACCATTCCCAGATCTGTCCCAGAAACCCCAAGCGCGCCCTTCCACTCTGTCCCAGGATCCGGGAGAAGTTTTTCGAAACACGGAGAACAACTGACTGACCCCAAGAGGGCCGAATGCCAAAAACAGAGGTCCCCTGTGCCGTATGTACACACACACACACACACACACACACACACACACACACACACAAACACACACATTACTTCTCTTTTCCTCTCCTCCCCCCTGATTTCCGATTTCCTGTAGTCCCTGGGGGCATGGGGAGAGGAGAACACATACATACCCAAAGGCACAAACCTTAAGGAGTTGCGGAGGGTCAGCCAGGGCCGGTGATAATGGGATCCAGACCCTGGAAGAGATGCACTTCAACAATATGTGCGGTTGTTGGTCATAGGGATGGTAGATGTAGCATTTTGACTGAACTCGTACATTATGCAAGCCCTAATGGTTGGAATTAGGTAAACAATCAAAGTAAACAATGTTTTATGACTATTTTGTGTGTGTCTGCTGATTCTTACTGACAAAAAATAGTCAGGAAACATTGTTTATTTTATTGTTTACTTGCCATCAAACCGTCTAATGCCTGTGTGTGTATGTGTGTGTGTGTCGAGGGGGGCGGTTAATGCTTTTCATTTATTTAGACAGTATTGAGTGTGTGTGTGTGTGTGTTTGTTTTGTGTTTGTGTGCATTATACAGGAGGTGAAAGAGGTTTCGTCGGCAGCACTGGAGGAGGATGAGGTGCGATGGGTGATCACCGTCCCGGCCGTCTGGAGGCAGCCTGCTAAGCAGTTCATGCGAGAGGCGGCCTATCTGGTAATCAGCTACAAGCCATCCATCCACAGCTCACACTTTATTCTATTCTATTCTCATTCGTAGCAGTGGACAGCGCTCAAGTATGTGATATTTAACAAGAAGCATCCAGCAACCTCCACCCTCTGTTCTTTCACAAAAACTCTCAGTTTTAAAATAATCCTTTTATCTTCTGATTGGTAAAGCTGTTGTCCACTATAAGCGTCTAAGGTGTCAGGAGCTCAGGATGCATCAGGTCTGATTTAGAAAGCCAACATTTATGCAAACAGGCTTAAAACAAGCCTAGCAGTAAAATACAGTGTGAAATAGTACCCTCAGCAATGACATAATCTGTGAACAGCTAGTCTCTGTTCTGCTATGCCCCAACATTATCATCCCCACTCTGCTACATTAAACCCTAGACATTATCATTTACATTCACAACAGCCTGATACTAGTCTAGACATAGTAAGTATGACCTACTTTGACCTGCACTGTGATTGGATAACCATCACAACACACTCTATAAAATACACCCTCAATTAAGTCAACGATCGTAAAAAACAAACATTAACGCCATTATCCACCAACACACCATTACACACTCACACATAAACACAAATACACACACATTAACACACACACACACACTCACTACTAGGACTACTTTAGGAAGTATTCGTACATGGAAAAGAATGAAGGAATCCTGATTGGAGGAGCTGGAATTTCCTTTTCCAGCGATGTCATCAGAGTGCGAACAATGTGAGAGACCGGCACACAAACACAGGAAGCCACTCCTGGGCCAGAGAACGAGGGAGAGAGAGGGAGAGGGAGAGAGAGAGAGAGAGAGAGAGAGAAAGCAGTAGGGTGGAGGCAGAAGGAAGAAAACAAGGTAAGCCCCCCCCCCCCCCTCCTCCCCAGCACCTCTCTACCCCCCTCCACGCCCCCGGCTGCCCTTGCTTTGCTCAGCTGGGATGGGCCTTGCTCCGCCCTGTCTGTGTTTGTTGGTCGATGGTTATTTTATCCTGTCCAGGCTTCAGGTTTGAGCCATGCTGCTTCCTGTTGGGCCGGGATGCCAGGCTCTCGCCTCGCTATTTTCCCAGCATGCAACAGGTCCCGTCGCCACCCCTTACGGGGGCCGTGACCCTGACAGGACAGTCACTCAGCAGCATTCAAATACACAAAGACAGCATGTTGATTCTACAATTCTGCATACCAGTACTGACCTTTCTTTTATCAAATCTGCAACAGAATATATGATCCTTTTTTACATTCACTCATTTTGTTTACATCCAAGGTTGCAATCTAAGCACAATTAGAACTGCACTTACATTTTCTGTCACAGTAACATAAAAACAGAACGCTTGGAAAACACTCTTCGGCACTTGTTCTATTTCTTTTGACTATTCTGTCTTCAGTTAAGTCCAGTTCTCTCCAGGAAGGAAATTTGTTTTGTCATACCACAGAGCAGGGGAATACATTATGCACATTTACATTTTTTCTCCATCTCTCTCTCAATAGATAGACACAGAACAATATACAATAAAAAGATACATACAATAAAGCTATATATACATTCTCTCTCTCTCTCTCTCTCTCTCTCTCTCTCTCTCTCTCTCTCTCTTTCTCTCTCTCCAGGCTGGCCTTGTGTCCCCTGACTCTCCTGAGCAGCTGCTGATTGCTCTTGAACCTGAGGCTGCCTCCATCTACTGCCGTAAGCTCCGCCTCCATCAGATGATTGACCTCAGCCAACGACCAATGACCAACGGCATGGACCTGGACGGGTCCCGCATCTTTGACTCCAGCTTTAGGCAAGGTACCAGAGCACTGTTTCCCTTCCCTTGTGCCCTTCTCATGTAAATCCTAAAAAAAACAGCGACCTTCTTATGCCTTCTTAAGTCCGAGCCCAGAAAAACCACAATGTTTCTCGGGTTTCCAAATTAGTATGGGACGAGGAGTGGACCCCTTGTCCTTGGGAAGGCACTCTCTTTCATCTCTCTAGGGGGGCCTGTGGCTTTTGATGCAATGTGTCAGTGTGTGTGTGAGTGTGTGTGTGTGTGTGTGTGTGTGTGTGTGTGTGTGCGGGGTGGGGGGTGGGGAGTGAGTGTGTGTGTGTGAGTGAGTGTGTGCAAGAGTGTGTGCATGAACATACACAGAGTTCAGATAATGCTATGGGGCTATCAGAGAGATGTGAAGAATAGAAACCATGTGTTTCTGAGAGAGAGAGAGAAAGAGAGAGAGAGAGAGAGAGAGAGAGAGAGAGAGAGAAAGGAAAAGGGGGTCTTGTTTGCCACTCTCATGAGAAATGGGGTGACCCTGAGAGAGTTTGGTCTAAATACAGCCTAAATGCCCTTGACCTTGTCTGTCAGTCGTTATTCTTTCTTTGTGCATCCATGCCTCCCTCGTTTCTCTCTCTCTTTCACTATCTGATGCCATGAAATATCTGCACCATATAACTGAGACAGCCCAGAGCTCTCTATGCTGTTGGCTCTGCATGTCATGCATATCACATACAAAAAAACACACACACACACATGCACACACACACAGACACACATTCACAAAGAAATGCATACAGTTATGCACCTATGCACGTGCACGCACACACACACACACACACACACACACACACACACAGAAACACTCTCTCTCTCTGTCACACACACACACACACACACACAGTACTATAATTGAAACAAGGTGTTCTGAGACCATGATCTCACCCCCCTCCCGGCCTGTTAATCCTCAAGTTTCTCTCTCTCTGTCTCTCTCTCTCTCCCGCTCTCTCTCTCTCCCGCTATCTCTATCTTTCCCATTCCCTGTGCAGCATATAAGGACCCGGGCCTTGTAGATCCAACAAATGTGGTTTTGAATGAACGACACTTCAACTCCCTCCAGCCTTCTCGGTTCTCGTAAAAACATGTCTGTCATGGTCGTAGCTCCAGACATTACTCAAAAAACTCAAGACTCTCCCTCGCTCTCTTACCCTCCTTTCTCATATCCCTTCTCTCTCTGTTTCTCTCTCTCTCTCTCTATGATTTGTAATAAACAGGCCATTTGACAAAAAAAGTATGTATGTTCTGCTTCACATTCAGGCTGTATCAACATACTGCCAAGAATGTCAGACGTGTGTTCTATCTTTTCCATAGTTTCTCATCAACTCCTCTCTCCCCCCAACCCCCCACACAAGCAAATCACACACACACACACACACACACACACACACACACACACACACACACACACACACTGTATCCATTTCTTTTTGTCTTTTTGTTTAGTGTTGTTTCTCATTGTTTCTATATTTAGACCTTTTTTCTCCTCATATCTACCCATTCTGTTCCTGAACTTCTGCCTGCTCCGATTGTCACATATACATGTTTTATTTTCTCCATTTTCTTTTTGTGTGTGTGTGTGTGTTTTTCTTTTCTTTTGTCTTACTTTCTACCCGAATTTTTCGCAGCCCAAATGGTTTCCAGACCCAGGGTGCAGAGCAGAGAGGCAGAATGCTTGGCACACAGCAGTGAGATTCGAGTCGAGTTGAGTCAACCCCCGAACAATCTAAATGCTGTTCGGGAGCCCCAAACCCCACCCCGCCTCCAGAAATCTCATCAGGCGCCAGGGTGTATGAAGGGGTCCTACACCGACCCCCTCACCTTTCCACCCCCCTCAGCTTCACCTATTCACTGCATGCCGGTCGGTTAGGCACGCTTCCAAAAAGGTGTAATCAGTAATGCCTGTCTGCCCTGTCCTGTCTCAGCCTAGGGCCTCTGACAGCGCCTACTTCGAGCACTGTGAACGAGTAAACGTCTTTGCCAAACAAAGGGGTCTTCATCTGGAATATGCACAGCATGCCTTTGCTAGCTCTCAAGCACCATGTGGAGAAAGAACTCCCTCTGAAAGTATTGCTGCAATCTATACATCTATCTATCTATCTGTTTATCTATGTGAACAAGATGAATGAATTGGCTTTTCGGTGAGCAAATATATTGAAATCTGTGATGAATTTATATTCACATTAACGTGGAGAAAAATGGAGGGTTGTTTTGGTGCCGTTTTTGCAGACTCAGGACAGATTGAAAGAATGGGCTCTGAAGCAACCTGTGACATGAGCTCCCTTTGAAAGCTTTGCTATGTTTCTAAATATACAGACTAGAGATGTTCCAGTCTTCTTCATGAGGAAGAAGACTGGAAACCAGTGTGGTGATGATCCATGTTTGCAATAACTGAAGGAGAGGGTTGTTGTGAGTGGTTTGAGAGCAGTTTGTCTGCTTCAGTTTGTTTCTGATAGAACTTTAAAGTTCTGATACAAGTTTACAGTAAAAGAGCATTCAAGCGTCCAGCACTGCTCTGCACAACAGCTGAGGAGGCCTATTGCATTCAAACTCTTCCAAAAACAGCCTGTTTGACCTCTGCTGCCGAGGAGCGAGTCTCGGCCAAATCCAAGTCCCAAGGCTTCGTGTGAGTTTTATTGGGGAGACTTGTGAATGGGGATGATGAAGCTGGCTTGTTTTTATTGTCTCTTTGACCTCGGCTAATTTCTTAGCTCTGCTGGGCTTTTTCACTTTATGGGAGAGGATCTTCACCTCCACTAAAGGGGCGGTGTATGTGTCTGTCTGTCTGTGTGTGTGTGTGTGTGTGTGTGTCCAGAGTGCTCCCAATGTTATGCTTGCTCATTTAATTTTATTCATCTCCTCAGCTCTCCTCTCCTGTGTTGGAGTCATCGTAAATGAGGCCCATGTGTGGGCTGTACTTTATGATGGTGTACTCCCTGCATTTATTGGCTGCACAAGAGTCAGTGATTTCCAGCACCACCTCCAACCTCTGACCCGGTGGCAGTGAAGGCAAACTGACCCAAGACCTGTTTCTTCCTCTGTGTGTGTGTGTGTGTGTGTGTTTTCAGCTCGGGAGCAGCTGAGGAGATCTAGACACAGTCGCACGTTCCTGGTGGAGAGTGGAACAGGAGAGCTGTGGTCGGAGATGCAGACAGGTGAGTGGGGTCGCCACAGTTTGACGTGTTACCGTGGAGATGTGACATACACACCGTCGGCGACCGTATTTTTCACAAGGACACCTAGTAAAGGAGGTTTTGACACTCATACAAGATACACAAGCGGAGACTGCCAAGGGCTGAACATCATCCCGGCAAGCCTGCCGATTTTAAAATGGCTCACGGGAACACTCACTCACACACACACTCACACACACAGGCTAATACGTGCACCTCAGCTCGTAAAGCCAGCACCATTTCCCGTAAGTATATGAAATGTGAACATCATCCAACAATGGCACAGCAGAGAAAGGTCTCTCTGTTCTCCCAGGCTCCCCGCCCCGCCCCTCCCCTCCCCTCACACACCATCTCTCTTCATTTGGAATTGGAGAGATCTCTTGTTGCCCAACAGCTTATGTTTTTTCATGTGATCTTAATTCTAGTGTACATTTTAGGGTCAACTCTTTATTGAGCAGTCACACCCCCTTTTCTTTTCTGTTTTTATTGGCTGCAAAACTTAGTATGCAGGGCCACGAAGGGTACTTTGTGTGTGTGTGTGTATGTGTGTGTGTGTGTGAGAGAGAGAGAGAGTGAGTGAGTGTGTGTTTTCATAAATCCTACGGCGTTAGCTTCACCCGCTCTGCAAGCTCCAGGGTCAAAATAATCAGTCCTTCAAGTCCAGATGTTTCCTGCTGTCGCTGAAATAAAGAGAGGGTGAACAAGGGAACAACAGAACAGAGGCAAGAGAGTGAGCGAAAGAAGGAAAGATTTGGAGAAGTAAAGAAAGGACGAGTGAAATGGAGAGAGAGAGAAAGGAGAGATAGATAGATAGACAGAGAGAGAGAGAGAGAGAGAGAGAGAGAGAGAGAGAGAAAGAAAGGGTGCCAAATACAGCATGTCTTGTTATGTTTGTTTTCCATCTTGTGGCTTGTTCCAAATCCCACCAGACCCCCCACCCCACACACACATACACACACCCCCACCGACCCCTACACACACCGCCACCACCACCAGCTCATTAACAGCCTCTGCAATCCCACACTGCAAGCCGGACAATCTGAAAAAGCAGAGCATATGTGCTGCTCCCAGCCAGGCCAGCTCAGCCACGTCTTCATCCTATGGCCCAGACAACACATCACAACACGTAGGTTTATGCACACACAAATGAATGCGCGCACACACACACACAGGTTCATGCACACATAAAAAAAGGAAATTTACACAAACACACACAGGTTCATGGTCATTGACACAAACACACACGCACATGCAAATGTACTGTTTCAAACTTTCAAAGCCTCACTCTCTTTCCCTGTCTCTCTCTCTCTCTCTCTCTCTCTCTCTCACACACACACACACACACACATTCATATCCATTTTTCCTCTGGGTGTGGCCCTCATGGCCGTTGGATATAAACACAAGGCCATGGCCCTGTGTCTGTGGTCTTATCTGGAGAGATATCATAAACTGCCTGGGGGGGGGGGGGGTTTACAGTAGAGGCCTCACAGGCTAACTGCACATGAAAATGTGGGCTTGGGGGGAGGGGTGGTGATGGGGATTGGCTTCCACTGTACACATACACAATGGATATACACCATTTGTTCTCCTCTCACTTTTTGCAATATATATTAATGCAGGTTATTTTCTCTCATCCACTTTCTTTTTTTCTCTATTTTTGTGTGTGTGTGTGTGTGTGTGGTGGCAGGTGACCGGTACATAGTGGCAGACTGTGGTGGGGGAACAGTGGACCTGACAGTCCACCAGATTGAGCAACCACAGGGGACACTGAAAGAGCTTTACAAAGCCTCAGGTAACTGTCTGACTCAGCAGCCAGGGAGATCACACCACCCCAACTACACAGGCACGCAGTTAACCTTCAAACACCGCCCTCTATCGTCTCCAGCAGTCATCAGCCTTTGGTGTGGTGCACTAGACGTCCACAAGGGGAATATTATTCTAATCTCCTTCATGAACCTGAGCACCGGACTGACATTTACAGTGGGTGCCAGAATGTTTGCAGGTTTGCAGAGTGCTGAATTATGACAGGAAGCAGACGAGGGTTCCCTGATTAAAACAAATATTATGCGGTTGGGATTAGGTTTAGAAGGAGACTGCACAGTATGCTAATAAATCAAAGAGCAAAACTTGTGTATCTAATAAGAATATATCATGAATGTATACAGTGTGATAAAATAATATATGAATAGCATTATTATTGTTATATTTGGACAACTCATGCAAGATGAAAAGCGTTACTCTCTTTATTTTGTTCTCCTACAAGGTGGTCCGTATGGAGCCGTGGGAGTGGACATGGCCTTTGAGGCGTTGCTCTGTCAGATCTTTGGGGCTGACTTCATCGAGAGCTTCAAAGCCAAGCGGCCTGCCGCCTGGGTGGATCTCATGATAGCCTTCGAGGCCCGTAAGCGGACCGCTGCGCCAGGCCGAGCCAACGGCCTCAACATCTCCCTGCCCTTCTCCTTCATCGACTTCTACAAGAGGCACCGGGGACAGAGCGTGGAAACGGCCCTGCGCAAGAGCAAGTATGCAGCCCAAACATCTTTGAATTAGAATATCCATTAATAGTCAATACATTAACAGACAATAACTTAAAATGGGGCTGATATTTAGGATAACATGTGACAAACTGAGGTGCATTTCCCAAACCAGTTGATTGGTAATGGAAAATTGCATTGCAACCAACAAAGTGGCTAACCTGCCTATGCTTTTGGGCAATGCAAAATGTGTCTGTCAAACATGCTTGTGTCATATCATTTATTAATTTAAGACAATGGCTTCCCTCTAATGTAGCCTGACAACAGAGGGTTCATAGTCAGGCTAACTGTTTCTGAAGGCTTAGATTTCCACTGAACCTGACCAATCAGCATTCAGAGGGAGGACAAAAAAACATGATGTTGAACCCAAACCCCACGCTCCACACAATTTGACCAAGCTGTAGTAATTAGTTAACATGGAAATATCTGATCACCAGGATTCAGCTTCTAAGTATGTTTTCCAGGTAGTTTGCACAAAGTGAAACAATGTGTTTAGTGCATCAGGGTAAAGGAGGTCACTGGATGTAAATGGTAAATTGATTTATTTATCATTTTTCTACTCCTATGAGCAAAGCGCTTCACAATGTATGCCTCACATTCACCCATGAAGAATAAGGACAAATCAGCATTTATTTCCAAAAAATGCAGGCAATGATGTGCCTTCATAAGTGTTGCCACTGGTAACCAGTCCAATAATGGCAGGGATGAAGAATGGTTTAGTCAAAGTCAAAGGTGACGGTTAAAAGAATAGAGAATCCAATGACTCCTGAAGATAGATATTTTAATAGGTATCATTATACACCTTTATGGGAGGAGTTGAATGTATAATCATTTAAGTAGTCAGTTTGAATGTTTAATTATGGACACGGTTGTCTGAACCCTGCTGTTTGATGATGTTAAAAAATGAGAAAGGCTGTTGTGCTTGACTTTCCTTTTTGTGTGGACTGCGAGTGAAGAGGGGCAGCCGGGTGTAATTTCTTTAGTTAAATAGTTAGCCTAGGCCTAAAATTGTTAAGGAGTTTTGACAAGAATGTTACTGAGTGTGTTTACATGCACAGATTTCTCCCAATCTGATTTAGTCTACTAAACATATTCCACCTGAACCATTAAACAGTTGAACTATGAACGATTACATTTCTCAAGCTTGTACAGTATCTGATTGTAACCCTTTGACATCTATCTGAGATCTTTTAAATAGCATTACTTACTCTGCTGCCAGTTGAGAATTAAAAGATCATAAACCAACTCATACTATTAAAGAGTATAAATAAAACATACATTCTGAAACACCTATCATACAATAGATCACGCAATAGAAAAAACTTGGGAGAATCTGTGTATGTTTTTGTTGCTCAATGACCAGTTCACAGTATTAATGTGGTTCCAGTGGTGTTTTCTACTCTCCTCCAGAAGGTCAAAGGGCACAGTCAGACCCCTGCTGAAGTAGGAGTGGAGTAAAGGGTCCAACCAGTCTCCAGTGTCTGGCCTTATTTTACTTCCTTACAAACACTGTGTTAAGGGACAACTGTACTTTTTCTGCAACATTATTTAAATTCTTACCAATACATAGCATTTTGCAGTAAAATGCCATCATTTTGCAGTATCTTTATAGTATTTTTTATGAATGCTGTGTCAAAATATTGCATTTACTGCTGTAATACTGTAGAAAAACAGTTCTGACACCACACAATATAAGGCAGGATTATTTATAAGAGTTTTCTATTGTACTGTCTTTGAGGGACTCTGAGGGATTCAATTCAGCTTTAAAACCAAACAAGCCATAAGTCACTTAGTAGTGAGTGCTTGTCAGTTGTATGGGACATTGCGTGCAAATCTTGAATCTTTTTCCCCTCTCCTTTAGCATGAACATTGTGAAGTGGTCATGTCAAGGCATGCTGAGGCTCACTCCAGAGGCCATGAATGAGCTCTTTCAACCCACCATCAATAACATCATCAAACACATCGGTAAGACACATAGGGGTGTTCACACACATACACAAGCACACACACAAACACACAAGCTCACACACACATACACACCCAGATTTATCCTCCAAGTGCCACAGTGGACAAAAGATTTCAACGTAATTTAAGCCAAATAGAATCTTTCGATAGTGTCCGACTCAAAGACCAATGTGCTCCATTGCTTCTATGCACATGGAAGTCCACATGTGATAAATCTATCGGCTTTATTTCACTGACAAGTAAATACAGGTTGTTGTGGAACATGCTGGAATTATCCTGGCTGAGTAATGAGCCTCTCCAGATTTCTCACCCATATTAATCCATTATTCCTCCTCAGTAGCCAATATCTCATAGAGTTGATCTATTAAACAAACCTTCGGTTCTGAATGGTAAGGATTCTTGAAGATGTCTCACAGTGGGTATTAGGACATGATAATGACTCAAACCTCACCAGAACTCTATCATCAGGTGGATTTGATGTTTGCGTTTTTCACGCTTACTGTAACCGACTACAGACAGCGATGCATTCTTGGTTGAAACCACCAAAAATAACCGATGGGATAAAAATTGGAAGGTGCTTTCACTGTAGAATGCATCACTGAATGCAGTTGACTTGTTAAAGTCAGGTAATGTCTAAGAGCTCAGTGACCTTCCTCACCCCTTTCTCTCTCCACCCTTTTCCCACAGAGGAGCTTATGCAGAAACAGGAAGTCCAGGGCGTGCGTTTCCTCTTCCTGGTGGGCGGCTTTGCAGAGTCGCCCATGCTCCAACGGGCGGCGCAGGCCGCCTTGGGCCGGACCTGTCGCATCATCATCCCGCAGGATGTGGGCCTGACCATCCTGAAGGGGGCTGTGCTCTTTGGCCTGGACCCTACGGTGGTCCGCGTGCGCCGCTGCCCGCTCACCTACGGCGTGGGGGTCCTCAACCGGTTCGTGGAGGGCAGACACCCGCGGGAGAAGCTGCTGGTCAAGGATGGGCGCGACTGGTGCACAGACATCCTGGACCGCTTCGTTTGCGTGGACCAGTCGGTGGCGCTTGGCGAGGTGGTGCGACGAAGCTACACACCTGCCAGGATCGGCCAACGCAAGATCATCATCAACATCTACTGCAGCGTCAGCGACGACATCACCTACATCAGTGACCCCGGGGTCAGGAAGTGCGGAGCCATCACCCTGGATCTGCCCGACCCCGAACCCCAAGCCTGTGCGGCGGCTGCCGGTTACAACGGGACTGGCGGGTCGGATCGGAGAGAGATCCGAACCACCATGCAGTTTGGCGACACAGAGATAAAGGTGATGGCCCTCGACATGGCAACAAGCCGTTCGGTTCGGGCCACTATTGATTTCCTGTCCAACTGAGTACCACTGCCAGATCTTCAACAGGGCTACTGGGTTGTGAGGACCAATTTGGGCCGTGAAAGAGACTGTAAATGAACATTGCATGGTAGTTATCATCAAGAACATGCCTATGGACAGGACAGGGGCAATCAAAATGTACCTCTGAACCTTTGGCAACTATTAGATTGACTAAAAAAATGCACCATGAGATTATATATTTTGTGAAAATGTAAGAGGAAAAAAATGGAGATGTTGGCAAAGTCCATGTAGCACATCCACATGTGTCATAGTGTATTTGCTACCCAAGTCTGGGTTCCAATAGTGCCATCTTGTGGCTGGAAGAAAAACCTACAAAACAAAGGTAAACTATGCTGGAATTACAATGGGAAAATAAGCTTGGACATTATTTTGATCTAGTTCACACACTGTACATACCTATTTATATTACTGATATTATCCTCCAACTCCACTATGTTCATTTGAGTATTTTTATAATGACATGTTACTCATATATTCTTGTAATCTGCACTTATTTCAATATCAATTAAAGCTTGACCACTAACCTAGACCATGGCATTTATTCAGCATTTATAAAATAAAATGTGAATAGTTTCACTTTTTCTCTTAAGCCGTCAAAAAAAAAAAAAAAAAAAAATGCACATTAAGCTGGGGATCTGTCCAAAGCTTCTTCCTAGACTACAGATGTAAAATGAGGGAGTTTTTTTTCCCATTCCTCTGTGCACAAAACATAACTTTTGTATCATGAGCTGTATAAATAAAATGGATATTAAAAGTTGTCAGTTCAGTTACGCTTTGACTGCCTTTATACAAAATATATTTTAAGAGTTTGAATAATTGTTCCCTCAGCGATGCAGATTCTATGTTACCATGACGTAGTGGAAGTGGTTTAGAAACAAAAAGGTTCAAGCATATAAGCAGTACGTGTGAAATGAATCCAGACAGACATCAGCATGCTGTGAAGGGTATTTATTTTAATGGTCCAATAAATAGCTCCACAGAGTGACCCAACAAAACAGCGAATCTACTGCGGCTCAACATCAGTGCTCATCAGGAGGGGCAAGGCTTCCTCTCCACCAGCCATGGTACAGACTTCAAGACATTGAGAGAGGACACCTGTGTTTGTTATGACTGGCAAAATACAGGCCTTCTCTGGCTCAGACTTAACACACCGGATAAGAGAGAACGTTGACTATGACTAACCGTAATAAAAAAAAAAAAGGAAAAGGTGGGTGTTCTGTAACAAAAACAATCATTACAAAGAGCGATGGAGTGCAGAGACAAGCCGAAACAAGCTACAACCAGCCAGGGGATCTCACTAGCCTTTTACTACCACGTGCTAAAAGAGTCCACAGGTCTGACCCTTCCAAAAGGTGACCCGTCCCAGCTGACATGGGATGGGGGTGGGGGGTCTTTAGTGCGC
Organism: Limnothrissa miodon; assembly: GCA_017657215.1. Taxonomy (NCBI): domain Eukaryota; kingdom Metazoa; phylum Chordata; class Actinopteri; order Clupeiformes; family Clupeidae; genus Limnothrissa; species Limnothrissa miodon. Next base: position 161,689 of record JAGFZM010000212.1, read on the forward strand.
ATGGGGACGTCCGCGGCCACGGCCTCTAGGGGGGCCTCCTGGCGGGCCGTCGACCGAGGAGCGGGGGTTCCTGATGGTCTCGTCCACCGACAGGATGAGGCAGGCGGCCTCGGAGGCGGCCGTGAGCGCGTTGATGCGCACGATGGCCGGCTCCCACACGCACGCCTGGAAGTTGTCGGCGATGTCCTCGTTGTTCACGTCCACGCCATACCACATGCCGCCCTGCAGGAAGAAGGAAAGACAGGGGCGGTAGTGAGCTCACTTGGTCTTCAAAACCTTTGGGTGCAGTAGTCTGTTCACCTGTTCCAATTACAAGGCATGTAAATCAACTAGCCTTAGTCTGGCCGTCGTTTCCACAGGTGGACGTTGTATCAAATATAGTGAGAGCGTAAAGTTATGTTGAAACCGGAACGGGAACCGGACGCCTTGAAACCGGAAGCTTTTCATCAAACTGGAGCATACATGAACTTAGGGTCGTTGTCTCGTGGTTACCAGTGGTCTCTTCAAATCTACTTACTTTCAATGTGTGTGCGCGTGCATGTCTATTCTGATGAGGTCTATGCATTTATTCATTAACTCAGTGATTCATAAATCAATGACTGAGTGACATGCCAAAAGACGACAGAATGAATGAAGCCCAGCAACTGTGGGTCCATTTCTGATCTGTGAAACTATAATGTATTCATCTTTGGGCAACTCAAAAAAATGAGTTAGGCAAAATGGCCCCCTTTTAAGCAATTACAGGCAAATGACAATTGATTTCCCTGCTGTTAAATCACAGAAGGGCTCTGTTCAGATCCTTTCATTTTTGAAAGGCTATTTTTGAGAGTTCAAGACTTGCATATGACGGAGGGCACAATGTTAATGACCATTCTACAGCTATGCACAATCTCCCCTAAACCCACAAAGCCACGTTGGAGTACGATCGGCCGTGTTACCTGTGCATGCTTGGCCCTCAGCTTGTTGAGGATGTTGGTGGCGTCAAAGCCGGCGTTGTCACACAGCTGCCGGGGGATGATCTCCAGGGCCTTAGCGTAGGCGCCGATTAGCAGCTGCTGCTTGCCCGGAATGGTTCTGGAATAGTCCCTCAGGTACTTAGACAGCTCCATCTCGATGGCCCCTCCGCCAGCGACCACAGAGTCGTTCTGAAGTCACCAATTGCATTAGAGATAATCGGCTAGTTATGAGATTTGCCCACATGAGATGGAGTTGTCAAAACAGAACTGATCCTATCTTTGGTAAGGGTACCCCTAATTAATCTAAGAAACGTCTAAAAGTATTCCCAAAGATTGTATTAATGTAATATTTGATTACATTATGTAAATATTTGTTTCTGTGGAAACTACTGTATTCAAAATGCAATTCCGCACTTCTGGTTAATTACGATAAGAAAACGGATCTAATTTTATTGGCAAGCAGGTCATCTGAAAAGTACACATATTTACAATAAGTGTAAGATTGGTGTGCAGTGCATGGCTTAGCCTACCTTGATCGCTCTGCGGACAATCATGATGGCGTCGTGCAGCGAGCGCTCTGTCTCCTCCATGAACTGTTCGGCACCCCCCCTGAGGATGATGGTGCATGTCTTAGCCTTCGGGCAGCCCTTGAAGAAGTTGTACCTGAACAGAGATGCAAACATTAACCCACAAGTCAGACATCTGAGCACTTCAGCATGCTGAGTAAGCATGAGGAAGAATTGGGAGACTAACCACACTAGCAATTTACAGTAGCAGGCATCAAACCCAAGCACTAACAGATAGCAAGGACCCTACTGCTGCTCAACACCAAACTACACTGAAATAGTCAGTGTGATTAAAATAATGATAAATAAAAAAATAAAAAAAACAGATCAACAGTTAAGACTCCCTACCTCTCTCCTCCGACCTGGACCTCCTCGAAGAGTTCACACTGGCCCAGCACGTCATCGGTCATGGAGCCCACACTTGTCTGGATGGAGCCTCCGCAGGCCTGAAAGAACACGACAGTCAGTGACGATTATGTGTTCTGTGTGCAGCTAACCTACCATGCACTCAGGTCTGGCGTTCGTTTGCCTAAGGCATAGTCGCTAACAAGGTTTATCAGTTTGTCAGTTGCGATGCATTTGCCCCGATTTGCCCACACACTAAACACAATACAAACACATGGGAAGATTTTTCTGGTTATCTGAAATCCTGCTGAATTTATGAAATCTGCGCTGAGTGCTTGACGAGTACTGGCATTAATAAATGTCACTCAACTAATTTGTGCCACTTAAGAATTTGAGGGCTCGGGTCTTAGTGTTTGGGCGTGACGGGGGACAGGACATCATATTCTGTTTTTTTTTTTTGGACCGGGACGTCTGCACAGTGACAGAAGCATTCAGAAGAGAATGTGATAGAGGAGCCCCTTTTTCAAATGTCACCCTGTTGCGAAGGCTCAACGTCTCCCCCGTCTTAAATGTCAGGATATTTCTTTGCTTCCCCAGGCAGCATCAACTCAGGTGTGCTACTTCAAGTAATCTTTTTTTGGGGTCCACGTCTCTCAAGAGCACTAGGCAGATCATTTGCTTACATAATCGGTCTAGTGACTAGCAGCCTAGGTAAAAGCACACTTTACGAAGCATAAATATGTTCCATCAAAACTGAGGGGGGTGGGGAAAAAAACTTCTCCAATATAAATAGCATACGTTGACTTCGGAATATCCTATACATCTTCAACACCTAGCGGAACTGGCACCACTTGCTTTAACATTCGGAGGTTCAAAATAACATAAAAACAAACAAAAACAAAAAACCCAACTGATGTGTCAAGATGATGATTGACCAATTAAGGCCAAGGCAGGGGGGCAGGGGTGTCGAAACACAGCGGAATATTGTATATGTATGTATATATGTGTGGTAACATGAAGTCTGCGGAAAAGTGTCACCGAGTTTCCTCACCATCATCGTCCTCTTGAGGTCTTCCTCCTGCACGCGGCCGGCGCAGAACAGGTCCCTGTCGGCGAAGTACTGTGTGGCCACGTCTCCAATGGGGAGCTTGGACAGCACCACCTTGGCCCCGGACTTGTAGATCTTCTCCAGCTTATCGTAGAGGATGTTCCACTCTGCGTCCACAATGGCCTGGTAGTCCTGGAAGGTGTTGCATTAGAGTCATTAGGAGTTCATGGTTCATGATTCAATTACCACCGCAGGGCTGTGGACCGTTAAAGGCCCTTGATCCAATCCTAATTACAACAGGCATTGGCAACACATTCAACAGCATGACTAGACAACACGTGTGCGGACAGTATGTTAATGTCCATCTTAAGCTTTAAACCCTTTAAAAACAAGACCACTGGAGAAGGGCATTAGGATTGTAACTGGTCACATAGAAGTCACACAATGTAACTTCACTCCTCCTTTAATTGAACTATTCTTTGAGTAAGAAAAGTGAATGAACCCAAGTGGAACAAGTCCTTCCTGCGCTGGTGACTTTTGCATTGTGCAACACCATAGTTTAGCTTTAAACAACATGACTTAATGAGTTCATGGCATAATCACTGGCTGAATCACTATGTCAACCCCTCAGCCAGAAAGCGAAGGCTTAGCTGGTATAAATCGTAAGCGTGTGCCGGTGCACATGTGTTTGTGTGGGCTTGAATTTTAAAATTCTAACTGAGATAGAGGTGGAGAGAGAGAAAGAGAAACTGCACCAGAGATATTTGTCACGGACCTCTACAGACTTGACACGGACTTCTGCGTTGTCCTTCTCCGCTTTGAGCTCCAGCTCCACGTTGAGCAGGGCGATCTTTGGGTTCTCGTAGCGCTTGGGCTGCATCTCGAAGCCAGCGTAGGAGAAGGTCTTCTTGAAGGCTACGCCGGCAACCAGCTGGGAGTCCTGAGCAGGCAACAATTAACACACACACAACCATGAATAACTTAAGCTACATAGAAACAGCTTACACATAAAGAGGGATCCTTGTATAGTTTATTATTTGTATACGTTTTATGTATACAAATACATAATCGTCTATCGTCTTGTTGCACAACATGTCCCATACTTCCTGCCCAGGGAATGTATATTACTACGTGTCTGTATAAACAATGGCTGTGTCCCATTCCAGGGGCTGCATGCTTCTAAGGCCAGATTCGTAGGCCACATGCGTCATAGTAGCGCGACTAGTACCGTCCCATTTCGAAGGATACTTCAAATCCGGCCGACAAGCCCGCACTTCTTTTCCCCCGCTGCGAAGGATCCAACGATGTTTCCTTTGTGTACTACCTATCCCAAAATTCACTGCGTGTTGATGACGTTCAGGACACAATTTTAAAAAAGATTATTCTCCAGCGGAGTTGTTCATCTTTTTGCGTTTCATCAGTTAACAAGTATATAAAAAAACGAAAGGGTAATCTTTTTATTGAATCCATGATTTAATACGAAAATTATTATTAACGAACGAAAATATTAAAAGAATTTACAATAATATGAAATGAAATCTGGTTTAAATTCAATAGATTAAAGTAAACTGTTTAACAGAACTAATTATTTGTTTATCGATCTTTTAAACTATTGTTTTTTTGAGCTATTTCGCGATGCATAGAGTTAAAAAGAGCCGTCTTTCCACAAGTGTTTACCGTTGCTAAGCAACGGTGAACCTCACGGCTCTGCTCACGGCAGGATGAATTGTGACACATTTTGGATCGGTGGAAGGCTAGTACTGTCCCATTTCATAAAACCGTTGGTCAGAGAAGTACTAATTCTTGCGGCCCCAGAAGGTCAGTGCTTTGTAGAACGTATACTTTGAAGAACTCATCCCTGAATTGGGACACACCCAATGGCTATACTATGGCTAGCTGCCAGCTACACAGACAACTCTGACATGACTATATATTCACACCATATCTTCTCACATATGTTAGAGATTGGAACTTGCCCTAGGCAGTTGGGTTAGCACATTGAGTCGTCGGAACTGCCCAAGGTTTCTTCCTTTACCAAAACGAGAACAAACAAAAAATGCTGATAGGGAGTTTTTCCTTGCCCCTGTTGCTCATTTGTGCACTTGCTGTTAAACGCGATGCGACATGTCTTGTTGAATGCGCTTACATGATTGATTGATTGTTGATTGTTATATCAACTGGACGTATGTCAACTGTCTGTATGTGGCTTAGGCCTTGCTTGGGTGTATTACTGTATTAGCACTTAAGTATTTATTATATTTATTATTTTATGTGAGGATGCACTGACCAGAGACATCTCTCAATTTCATTGTACCTGTGACAATGACAATAAAGGACATTCACTCATTCACTCATTCATTCATTCATCACTCCAGTGGTCATGTCCGATTCTTGTTTCAAGACCAGGCTCAGACAGTACCAAGGTGACGGCATGTGCTATGGGTTTTTCCTGCCCTTGTCAATAACCAAACAATATAAAGCACCTTGCATGCTGTGTCGTCTCTGCTTCACAGAATTTGACTGATTTGAGACAGGCTGCTTGCTCGTCATGATGCAAAATAAAGATGCTACCTGAAAATGGCAACGCACGCCATAATCCATGTAAAGTGAAGGAAAAACTACTCCATCACAACGGCTGCATGTGTTTCAGGGCATTTGGTTAACACGTCATGATCATCAATTGAGTTTTTGAGCGTTTGGTTAACATGCCAGGACCCCTCGCGTGTGTGTCCTGCTCACCTCAAGAGCGCCACCCTGCACCTTCTTCATTCCAATCATCTTCAGTGGCAGCAGGTCATCCAGCGACATGACTGCATCCACCACCATCTGGGAGAAGAAGTCTTTCTGCCCCGCAATCAGTTTGGAGTTCATGGCAGTGGCTGCACACTTCTCCAGGAGTTGCCTCTGCTCTCTGGAAGACAAATCACAGTCATGAAATAGGGCATTCTGGCAATTCAGATACGTCATTCAAAACGCTTGCCATTTGTAGCACCATGAATGTAGTCAAACAGACAGCAAATATCAGCACAAAAATGTATCCTTTGGAAAAGTCTAGTTTAATAAATACAGTAATTTACATTTTTATGCATTACCATTCAAGCTCAGGATATCACTTCCATCTAATGCACTCCAGTCTGAACCCAATTTCTCCCCTATTCAATCACTAAGCTGAAACCGAGTGTAGAGCAGGGCTTTTCCCAGCACTGTATAATTAAGACAGCCACCGTGTCAACAAATACTTCCCACCTTGACTGCATCCCCAGAGAAGATAAATATTCTGTGTTGCAAACACAATTACAAAAGTTGCTTTAAACAAATGTTGTTTTTGACTGAAGCTTCTCATCATGTCATATAAAATGACATCTTATTATAATAGTCGGGCACCTACCAACACGCCTGCCCATCCCCACCCACTTCAACGGCTAACTAATTTACTGCAGGAAATGTTGGACAGTGCACATACTGTTTGTTGTCCTTTTTAATAGTGACGGCGATCTCCTTGATCTTCTTGACGGCGAGCTGGGTGGCGGTGCGGAAGGCCCTGATGATGGTCTGTGGGTGGAGGCCCTCCTCCACGTACGACTTCAGCTGTTTCAGGAACTCTGCAGCCAGCAGCGTCACAGAGGTTGTGCCATCACCAACCTAAAAAAACATTAGATTTATACATCAGCCTAAGACACTACTACTCACTCCTTACATTAGATATAGAACAAGAAGGAGGGTAACTGATCAGTCATTATTTGGAGATGTACAAGAAATATCAGAAATAATCACCTTGATTAGACTAAGCTTGTAAAATGTAAGTACACTCTATTCTGGCTGAAGTCAAACCTAACCAGACTGCTGATAGCCTCAGATGACGTGACTGAAAGTTGAATAACTTGTGTATGCATACCGGACTAGGCAGTCAGTCAAGCTAGAGACTCACCTCTGCATCCTGAGACCTGGCAATGTCAACAAGGGTCTTGGCAGCAGGATGGACCACATCCAGAAGTTTCAAAATGGTAGCACCATCATTAGAAATGGTTGCTTTGCCTGAGAAAATAAAAACAAGACTTCAATTGTTTCTTATTGCAAACCCTCAGCCCTCCCTGATGTAACTCCCATGTATGGCGGCATATTAAATGACAAGAGGTCCAAACTCTTACCTCTGTTGTCCACAACCAGTTTATCCATGCCACGGGGGCCCAGTGTGGTGCGGACTGCTTCTGCGATCACCTGGCAGGCATTGATATTGCTGACCAGCTGGGGTACACCTTGGGAGGTGTCTGTCCCTTCCTTCAGCACGATAACTGGTGCGTTCTAGCAGGAAGAAAGGCACCATTTATAAAATCTCATTAAAAAAAAACTGAAGGTTCATAAAGCCCAGTGGACAAATCAAAAGAGGACTTAAGTCTGAACTATGTGTCTCAATCTCAATGTGTTTCCATTGTTTTTGGCACTTAACGTTAGAGCTGCAATAACGTAACAGTCCGTAAAACTGATTAAGGCGTCTGCCGAATCATTGAGCCTTTGCCTTGTTGCGGTCTCAACAGCGCTGGGTAGCAACTGCACACTTATCACTCGATTGTAGCAATCAAAAGCCTTTGTCAAAACACCGGTTTACCACGTGTACAGACAACAAATCAAACAACAGGTTCTGTTGAAATAAGTGTGTTGCCACACCGGTAGATACTAAATGACATAGCAATAGCGAACTAGCCGATTACTTGACGGCTAATGCTTCAAACAACAGTTGATTTCCACAGAACATAAAAAGGCAAGGTAAAACTGGACAGTCATGCATTAAGGTGAACCTTAACAATAACTACGATGCAAACTGTAGCTAGCAAGCATCTTACATAGGGCTAACACAAGTTGTCAAATCCTAGGGGTAGCCCGTTATAGGCGGAGACCCAGGAGAATGGGCTAGCAAGCTAACAAGTTAGCATGACAATAACTGGATAAAATGTACATAACAGGTCTTTCGACAAGAAACATACGCAAATTTTCAAGAGATGTTTGACAAGCCCTACACGGTGCCAGCTTGAGATACTTATAATAGCTTAAACCCTCAGCAGATGATGAAGGATTTGTTTTGAAAGTAGGCATGTTACACTACTCACCATCATCTTGGCAGACAAGAGGAGGGGGAAGGCGATGCCGGTGTAGCAATCCCACAATGCACTTGGAACCCTCTAGAAAAGTCCTCGCTTGCTCAGTCTAATCGCTGTTATTGCTTCCTCTGACGCTTGGCGGAGCTGTTGCACCTCTAAAAATAAACGGTGAACACTAATGCTGTGATAGAACTTTGGAGGGTCAGCTCCACCATCTAAATCCACGACCGCAAGTGGCTTATAGCCTACTTTGTCTGGCATGCCATTCTCCAGTAGTGAGTGACACACTAAAGAGTAACCTATATATTCCTTCCCTTGTTTTAAGACAAGACAAGGGTGACAGGAGAGTGACTGAGAGTGACAGACAAGGGTGCAGAGTGACAGAAAAGCCCGGGTCCATAGACTTTATCTGGAATATTTCTTTCTTCCTTTGCCTGTTGCATGTTTCTTCCTTCTTTCTTAACTTTCTCTGTGCATATCTGAAATTCTTTTCAAACACAAAGATTTGATGATCTTTTTCACTTTGAAATGTTCTTCATTTTAGTTAGTCTACTGAAACACCCAGTCGCCTCCTTCTTCCTTGTTCCTTCCTCTGCACACATATTTTTTTTCTTATCTCAGCAGTTTCTCTCAAGATGATTATAGGATTTTAATGGGGCATGCACTAGGCCTATGTTGCATCCGTCAGCAGTCAGTTCAGTTTATCATTAAAGAAGATATAGCATGTTGTAGATCATACACTCAGCAATACAGATCACATCTCCAACCAGGAATAATTCTCACAGCGGGGCCCCTTACAAATAGTCTCTCCCATTTACTTTGTTACCTTAATCTTGTTAGAAAATATTTATAAAAAACATTTTTATGGGGTGATGAGTGTTATTGATCAGTGGCAAACTTATTGACAACGGATATTAGTTCTTATTACTCTTAGTAGGCTATTTTTTGGCAATGCAAGAAATTGTGGAGATTATCATCCCTCTTTTTTACACTGAAGACGTTTGAGGCTTGAAAGGGAGCTTTATACCTCTAAATATTTCGGGGTAATTTCTGGGTCGTTAGAAAAGAAACTATCCCATAACCTACAAATGTAGATGTATTGAATTCCCATAGAATTCGAAAGCAGCATAGACTATAGCTTCGAGGCCATGTGGACAATGTTTCCAATTCAAACATGGTTCAAACAGATGTTCTGTTGGCTTATATTAAAGTGTATGCTAGGGCAGTGATTCAAGGCTATTTTCCGCCCATGTAACTAGAGGCTTAGGTTAGCGTGGTTGGTTTGGTGTTGGTTCGATGGCAGGGGTGGTGCACATCCCTCTCTCTGATGTGCCTACGTCTGTGGTTGGTGCTCTGAGCGCTGTGACTCGACCACTTTTAGACACATACAATTATCAAACATTTATATACGTACAAGACAGGGCCTCACCCTCAAGGGTGCCTCTTACAGCGGTGATATTTCAGGAAGCTGCCTTGCACTTGTAAACCACCCAGGTCATACACATGCAGGCACCCATTTTGGTACCGTTTGAGAACACAACATAGCTGTGCTGTTCAACACCAGTGTAAACCAAGAGCTACTGAATGCTTTGAACTTATTATTCTGAGCATTAGAAAGAAGAATTCCAGTAACTTCTTTCTCTGGATAACAACTATTAGGCTCACTGTTATTTCCTACTCACTATTTTAAGTTCATTTACAGAGTTCAACTACTAACTTGCATTTTCTCAAATGTCAAGGAAAAGCCTTACATGATAATTTAGTCTGGGCTACACCCTCCCTCCCCACAAGAGTCTGTGATTAAGCAGAGTCACCTCCACCTCACTACAGCCAAGTGGTTCTTTATGTGGTATCGTTCCTACCATGTGTTTCATGCCTGATGTGTTCATATAAACAATCACCCCCACAAGTTAAGCCTCCTGTTGTGTATGGTAAAAAATTGACAAAAGTAAAGAACTTAAAACCTAGATAATAACCCACCTATATAACCTGTGTGTGTCAAAAATGTCCAGAATAAATGAAAATGAATTGGTGATCAAAGTAAATGTACAAAAATGGATTTCAGGTACGTCTATCAGATGAATACTGTAAATGTTTGTGTTAATTTAGGCTAAACACATTCCTCACTCCCTTTTTTTCTCCTAGTGACAAACTCCACCAAAAAAAAAACCTTAAGTAAAATCTCTCTCTCACTCTCTGAATTGCACAAGCTTTGTTCAGTGAGGCCAAAAGGCCATAATTAGTACACTAAAGTTTTCAATTTGTACTATTCAAAATGTTGATGAAGTGTTCTGTCACAAAATGTGCTGATAAACAGCAAGGGTGGAGAGAGAGAGTGGCTATTTTAGAACGCAAGCAAGATGGAAAGTTATTTCCTACTGAGAGAAACGTCATCAGACAAGAGATGTGTCAGCACTGATCAAATTAGGATTGCATTAAAAACCCATGCAAGGCTATGGACCCACTTTATGTGGAACTATTATACTGTGTTCAGGGAAATGTTCTCTCGACTGTGGGCTAAAACACATTGTAACGAAACATACCAAACACATGGAAGGGATTACTTGAAATCTGAATGAAAAATGACTTTGAACTAATATCCGTTGTCCCCTGCTCGTTGGCACCACTGACGTACATGCGGATTTCTATTGAACCTCAGTGAATGCGAATATAATCCCTGCATTTCAGCTATTTCGGTCTGAACACTGTGCTGCGCGTGCACTCTCTGCAGAGCGTTTACTGTAGACATTCTGCAGTGCCCTGTGAAGTGTGCACTTGCTGGGCTACTGCACTCGTCCATAAGGGTCTTCAAAGGCTCCACAGAGGTTCGGCTCATAATTGAAAGCGGTAGGGGGTCTTGCAGCGAGGATTCTCCTCCGCCAGTCTAACTAGAGCATCATACAAGGAGGAGCTCAGCTGGAGTCTGCTAAAAGGATGAAAAAAGCATGGATAACAAGAATGTTTGTATACTGTATGACATGTTATCTGAACACAGTGCCTTACATACATTTTTCTGCAAATTGGTTGTAATGAACATCCATGAACGTGTTTTGTAAGATATCCCTTGTAAAGCCTGCTCAAAGTTTAATGAAATGTGAGGGAGAAATTTGTGTGTGTGTTTTAGCTTCTGTAGGAACACATTTCATATGAAATAGATTTGATAAGATAGAAATCCTTCTTCTTATGCTTCATTTGCCCCAAAGACTGTGTGTATGTTTAAGCTGTACTAATATGTCTGTAGTGTTCTTTACCAGAATTAATGTGTATATTTGTGTGTATGTGTGTGTGTGTGTGTGTGTGTGTGTATGTGTGTGTGTGTGTGTGTGTATGTGTGTGTAGGAATGTATGTTAGTGTATGCAATGTGTGTATGGCTAGATTGAATGATGGTTAGAATTGTTAGCTATAATAGAATTGTTGATGGTATAATAAAACCATTTCATTTCATGTTTTGTGTTTTTGTGTGTGTGTGTGTGTGTGTGTGTATGTGTATGTGTGTGTGTGTGTGTGTTTGTGTCTGCCTGCCTGTGAAGAGCCTATACATGAAATGAGTTTGGGGAGGGGATTATGATGTTTTTGGTGTTTTAATGATGTTTGGTTTAAATATCTATGGTCGTCATCCCCAGTTATTACAACCTCTGAACATTTTAGTCAAAATGTGTTTGAGCAGTTCGACACAACAGACCAGCTGTGTGTGCGCGCTGCAATCATGGACATGCTATGTGAATACTATGCCTGAATTGTGAATGAGTGAATGGATGATGATGATGATGATGATGATGATGATGAGATGATGGTGTGTGTGTGTGTTACAACGAGTTTTACAATCTCCTGGGGTTGTGCGGAGAGGGTGGCTTGGAAACATCAAGAAGTTTTGCGAACGCTGATGTGACACCGCCTTGCATGCGTGCGAATTGGTACGCTCGCCACCTCCCCACCCTTCGCGAGTCGGTGCTGATGCGAGAGCATCGCTTGCCTCTTTTTGAAGTAATTCATTCCACGGCGTCATCCTCTCCAAGGCTCAGTAACGGATTACCGATCTATTGGTAGGCTACTCGCCGGGTGTGTTCACCTCTAGGCAACCAACTAGCCTACATGCTGTCACGGATTTAATAATTTCTCTTTAAGGAACACGTCGTCTTCATTTACCATAGCGATGAATGACTGTCTCACACAGAACCTGTCGATATTCTTTTCCGCTGGATATTGGTTGGTTTGATCAATAGGGAAATTTGTAGCGAATGATGGATGTCTGAGCTTTAGGCTTCTACTTCCAAGGTTGATACGGAGTGCTACGTTTAATTTCTAGGAGACGAGAACACATTTGCTCGGACCTCCACCAAGTTCGTGGTGCCAGTAAGGAGAATTTCGAGGTTCACCAGGTTAGCTCACAGGGCACGTAGGCTAAGGGATAGGCTATTTTACCCCAAGAACCTTTTACAGTTTAACCAATTTGGATAACGCATTTAATTCACAGTGGGAATCATTTCTAGACCAGTTCTGTACCAGAGTGGATAGTCGTCAGGGGCAGCCTTTGTCATCACCAGACGCACATCTGAACCGGGCATAGACCGGGCAAGTTGCTGTTGATAACATACGGAAAGCAACACAACGTGTCAGATAAGGATTTTCTTAGAGTGGCTTGTTTGACTGGAGGGTGCAGAATACCACGCTGGAATAGCCACAAGTGAGTATCTATAGGGCTCCGTTCCTAGCCAGTAGCCTATTGTGAGATTAGGTTTAGGAATAGAGGAAGGTGTACTGGATCAGACTACGAACCATCTCAAGCGGATATGTGCTTTAATAAGTCTTAAGATAAGCGTAATATTTTCCTGAGTCTCCTGGATGCAGGGTATAGCATACGGTTCACGCGTTCACTTCGTAGCCAACAGATTTAAATCCACTTGTTTCCATGTGCGCAAAAAGCGCACCGACGGCGAAGTGGCCGAGTGGATTTATTCCAATAGGATAAGATTTAAAATAATTTGGTTTCAATAAATAGATACGATCAAACGTATTCACGTACACCAAACAAGATCAAATTGTTCACTTTAGTAACAGTGTTAGTAGTGTTACTTAATCTATTTAAGGTTATAAGCTGTTAAGACCTTGTAGTTTGGAATTATATTTAGACTATTCAGAAAATTATAACCCAAGATCAGTGAAATCATGAAACACAGACCTCGGTTTGAATAATCTAATAATACTAACAAAAGCAATTGTTTACAAGAGCCGAGCCATCTTCAACAGCAGGGTAGAGCCAAATTATCCCGTTGCTTTCTCCTGAGGCTATTATTGGAAGGTAATCTGTTTATTTCTTTTCCAGAGTGCTGGCGGGATAACAGTGCTTCCCCGCCGGGCTTGTCTGACCCATCGTTACGTGTTGCACCACGCCCACGCAAACACCTGTCCATCCCCGGTTGAAACCAAGAAGACGCGTCAGCCTGCCATGCGTCTGTATTCGGGGTTGTGAGGGCAATCCGTTTCCTCGTAGCAGGACGCCGCGAATTGCCAAATGGTGTGTGGCGACCACCTGTGTTCCATTCTGCAGAAATAACGAGAAAGGTAGGACCTCAACTGATGGAAGATATGACTCATATATGTACTCATGTACTCTCAAACCATGGCTGCATTATGGAGTAATTTCTTTTTATCTAAACTATGCATAAAAATGGCATGCTTTGTAACTTGAGTAGTGAAAAGGGTTTCAAAATACGATTAATTCTGCTTATGTGAAAATAGTTTCCAAACAAAGAAATGAATGCATTTAATCTCTCAACATTTTTATGCATGAAAAAGTCATGGATATCTATCTCAAAAATCATTTTCTCTGTTGCGATGTTACCAGATACCACCTCTAACACCAATATGGTAAACAGATGCTGTTTATTCGGCATTCTGGGTTGGGATATTCATTGACAAGAAAGCCACTATCTCCCTCTACACCAGCATGCCAGATGCAAAACTCCCTCCTTCCACATACCCACCAGCCCTCAAACACCTTCAATCAGACTTTGAAGTCTTCGCTCGACCCAAATCAAATGGGACACCAACTTTCATCTCTCTCGCCATCTCTTCCTTCCTCCCCTCTTCTGTTTAACCCCATTAAAACATGCATCTCACCACACACACACACACACACATCCCTACCCCACCACACACATTGTTGCCGCATATCCCTTCAATTCATTTCTGGTCATCAGTCCTGATGCAGCAGCACAATCCTATATTATGTAATGTGGCGCACTGCACTCATGTGTATGGCTTGGATCTTGTCACTGTATTGTATGCATGTGTATCAGTGAAAGGGAACGAGAGAGAGAGAGAGAGAGAGAGAGAGAGAGATAGATAGAAAGAGAGAGAGAGAGACAGAGAACATGTGTATTTATGTATGCATGTTTGAATAGCATTAGACTACCCTCGTGTCAAGCTGATCCCTTTAATGATTGGATTACTGGTGGGGGGATTGAGGAAAATAAACGGAATCCACTGGCATTTGATATAAGGGCCCTGAGAAAATACCCATAATCCCCTTCTCAGGTTTGTGCCCTTTTGGTCTGACTCTGATACTGACATAAAATGGTGGCAGGGCTTGTGCTTGTGCTTGTGCTTGTGTCTGTGCTGTGCGGAGCTATGCTTTGCTTTGCTTGTGTGCCATCGTTCATCTTACATTCACTTCAGATGGGGTTGATTGGGCCTATCTGTCAAGACACGTTTCGCTCAGGGAAGAGATGGCATTCTGATGCTTCTTTGAGACGAGGCCCGACCCAGAGTAAAATTGTAAATACCGGCCAGGATATCCCACCCAATCCCTCCCCCATCATCTGCACCTGACAACTGGATATGCTGCCATGGTAACAGACAGCCACGTGTGGATTTTGTCCTATTAGAAAGTATCAGTGTCTGCACCATACTCACTCACGCGCACACACACACACACAAACACACACACACACACACACACACACACACACACACTTGTGTCGATGTGTAAGGCTACTGTTCTGCAGTCAGTCACTGTGATGGGTCTTCAGCTGTTGCTTGATACATTCAAACTGACTCTGGATCAGCCTTTTTTTCTCTGCTGGCTGAGCGGGGAG
Source organism: Limnothrissa miodon (assembly GCA_017657215.1). NCBI lineage: Eukaryota > Metazoa > Chordata > Actinopteri > Clupeiformes > Clupeidae > Limnothrissa > Limnothrissa miodon. The sequence continues at coordinate 176,798 of JAGFZM010000212.1, forward strand.
GTTAAGGGAGGGTGCAGATTTAAGCTGGTGAATGTGGCCTCTGGTCAGAGTTGGAGCGTGAATCTTTGGCAGTCGTCTCTGTCATCCAGGCAGCTCAATCTCTCTTCCCTTCCGCAGATCTTAGCAGTCACCCATCTGTGCAGGAAGAGAGCTGCTCTCTGAGTGCTTTCCTGACATGACAAGTGTGGTTAATATAGCCATTGGAATTAGCAGTTTTTCCTTGATGCAAAATATGTTAAAAAATGTTTTGTGTTGGTGTGTTTGCACATTCAGGACTATTGCTTATGCCATTTAACATTCTCAAGGATGGCTGACAGAATTGCATGTTTTTACCGAATGTCTTATGCTAAATATGGCAACTAATACCACATTAGCATATTAGCCTGTCATAAAATATTTAATGCAACCATGTACAAAAATATGTCTGCATTGCAATCAGGATTTAGAGTTAAAAATAGTTATTTATCGTGTAAAGTATGTGGTATAAAGTCATAAGCAAAGCCCACCTAAGCTCCAAAAAAGATTCTCTTAAAAAGTACCTATACTTCTTCCTATTCACTTTAGTAATGGAAAAATAATCTTAAATTGAACACCCTACTTTAGTCCCAGCTCTATAGGGATGAATGACCATGCAATGATTTCCACCGCTACCCCACCCCACCCCTTTACTTTTGACTGCACTATTTATTTTGGAGAAGCCAAAATTGTCGCCCCTGCCAAACTCTTTAATAAATCGAAGTGTGCCTGCCAAGAAGCGCATATATGGCTCGAAAATCTTTTTTGACTCCAGAGGAAATAAATGAAGCCTAAAAAAGAGGGGTAATTAAAATTGATGAGATGATGGGGGGGAAGGGGGGTATAAGGCTTGGAAATGGAGACTTGGCAAAGAGATGGCCGTCGTTAGCAAACTGACCACTGTCAAAAACTAATGCACTCCTCACTCACTCCTCTCTTGCTGTCAGGGTTTCTCTTTTTTCTGTTTGTGTTTGAGTCTGCCCTGCTGCTGGTAATATATGCAACAATGGCGCATTCAAATGAGATCGAATGTGCCACAGAGTTAGTCAGGAGGGTGGGAGATTGCCACATTGGCTGCCAGGATATTTGTCAGGGGGATTAAGATCTGCACCTGGGGGGATGGGAGGGTAGAGATTGGGTGTGTGGGTGTATGTGTGTGTGTGTGTGTGTGTGTGTGTGTGTGTGTGTGTGTGGTATTCATGTTCGCTGTCACCTGTCGCATTAAGGAAAGGGGAGAGTAATGGAAAATCTCTCACAGCTCTGATGAATTTTTTTTGGAGGGGGAGGTGGGTGGGACCGATTCGCTATTAATAGAGGCTGTGTAATGGTAGATGGTAGATGGTTCCGGAGGAAGGTGTCACGGGACAAGATTCCTATCATTTCCCAGGGTTTAATTAACAGCGGATTAAAAGTTGGCGTTTTGATGAAGGTGTGTTTGTCCCCACCCACAGGTAGAGAGAAAAAGCGCACATGCGATCACATATCGCCACTGTCTGAAATGCAATACAAGAACACTTTATTGCACTGTGCCCTCATCAGTTAGCCCTAGATAGCATTTGGCCAATTTGGTCTGTGTTGCACAAGATTCTCTCATTCTCATACCTACTTAACAACTCTTAGCAATGTCAAACAGAATTATTGATATATATCAGCAAGATTTTAATCTTTAAGAAGTGTTAACACACAAGAAGGTTGAAAGTAGCCATGTTAGTGGGCCAGGTGAGAAACACTTGTCTCTTGGACCCCCACAGACGGCGACGGCAGCTTTGATTATTTGCTCCTCCATTGAAGTCAATTAGCCCGATGAAGAGTGGCTCTCTGTCACTGTGGTCACTGTGCATCTACAGGCGTGTCAGTGGAAGAGGGTTCAATAGCTGGACGAAGATGAAGTGGCCAGTGTCATCCTCATGGTCAAGAGTCACCCCCCGAGACCTCATTTGTGAAGCGACCGAGACAAAGCTGCTTCAACCTCCGCCAGGAGTGGAAGGTTAGAAGAGCAAGAGGAGAACAGAAGAATGCCAGGTAGAGAGAGAAAGTGTGAAAGAGAGAAAGAGAGAGAGGGAAAGCAAAACCTAAGGAGGACAGTGCACGCCATGGTTTGTTCCAAGTGCTGCCAGCCTATGTCTGTAAAGCGGACAACATTTGTGCAGCGCACTGGAAAACGTGCCCATACCCTGGGACGTGTGTGCTCCTGACAGGCCCTGCACCTTGGCTTTAATGTCAGCCCCATCGCACCTCTACTGTTCACCGCCGATGACCCCTGTGAGGACTGAATTCCCCTGGACAAATGCCGACAAGCCTTGATCAAAGGGTTACTCATCCCTGACTCAATGACACACAAACACACACACACACACACACACACACACACACACACACACACACAAACTCTAACACACACACACAGATACACAAACTGCACACAGAAACATTCAATCATGCCTGCGAGTCAGATCTTGAGGGTTAAAGTGCACTCTTGTCATGTTAATCTCTGCCCTTTGCATGCTATCCTCTTGATGAGCTTGAAGCAGACTTATGGCTTGACTGAAGTGCTGTAGGAGGGGGTGAGTTATATGCTCAGAGGGTATGCAGAGATGTTTGCTCCTGATATGCTGAAAGTCACACACAGTGTGTGTGGTGTGTGTGTGTGTTTGTATCTATGTCTTGAGAAAGGGTATTTTTACGAGAGTGTGTATGTGTGTATAAGCATGAATTTGTGTTCGAAACTATTTCTATGTATGTGTGTATTAGACTGGATTAGACACTAGATTTGTATGTGTGTGTGTGTGTATGTTAATGTGGGTGAGGGGTAAAGAGAGGAGACTGAAGAAAGACAGATGGAGGAAGGATCAGTGTGCTGGGGGGGGGGGTGGCTGGTGGCAGGCAGGGCAAAGAGTCTCATTTGGAGGGCCTCTGTTTTGGCTGCCACCCCCGGGTGCCGGCCAGGTTCACCCCATCAGCAGTCCACTGCACCCCCCCCCCCCTTTCCCCACCTCACGCACACACACAAACACACGCATCCTATACACATTAAGTATACGCTCACACACAAACCACCTCCACTTTTCTTTCTCTTGCTGCTCGACTCTGACAGTGACAGGCCTCGACACCAAAGCCCCGGCCCAGTTAGCTCAGATCCCTGGAGGGTGGGGGGATAGTGGTGGTGGCGGTTGGGGGTGCCAGGACACTGAGAACTCCTGGCAGCCTGGCACTTCCAGTGAGAGAGAGAGAGAGAAGTGTGTGTGTGTGTGTGTGTGTGTGTGTGTGTGTGTGTGTCAGCACAGACTCAACAGGATCTCAGTGACCTGCTGCTTTCTAATGTACCCCTGACTGGGAGGGCAACAGGAGTAAACAGTGAGGGGTAAAAAACAAACAAACACACACACACATGCACACACACATCAGTGTTTTTAAGTGTGGCATTCAGGCGATGTTGGCATTTTCCCGGGGGATTCATTCACCGGGAGCGCTCAGGTAACTTGATAAAGACAGAAAGAGGACAAGCGGTCAAGAAACCTACAAGTTTTGGTATTTGGCTGAATCATCTCTTAAGTTATTTAAAGTAGCTACAGGTCCTTGGTTTACAGTTTACATGAGAATGAATGTCAGGCCTGGTCACATCCTAATTCTGATCTCTCCTAACTTTAATTCCAGATCACATCATGGTCTTATTCCAGATGACATCCTTAATGCTCATTATGGTCTTATTCTTGATCGCATCTTAAGTGTAAATCATTCAACTGATCATGAAGATTCATGTTTCATGCCTACCTCATGTCCTTTAGGGGTCCAGGCTTAGGCCTTAGGGTGGTGATTGGGATTCTTGCTGTGTCTTGATGGAGCTGCGGTTCCTGTGAGGTTGTGCAGGGAGACTGGAGCCGGGGCCGGCTGTAGCTCTTGTGCCGCCCTAGGCTAAGCACCCCCCCCCCCTCTCCATCACCCACTGCACCCTTTTTTAGATATACATTGTTGCCCCGCTGATATTTGCCGCCTTAGGCCATTGCCTAGTTCCTCTCTGCCGGACAGGAACTGACCCTGACTAGAACAGAAGGAACTAGAACCTCCACCAGCGTAGAACTACTGTGTGGGGGTGCTTGTTGTTCTCTTTCATCTTCTGCCCGCTCCACGCATCGAATGGCACGAGAGGGGGTGTGCGACCCTGTAACCTCATTCTGCTCAAGTCAGACAAATGCTGTTTGGCATTTAGCAAAACTCTCTTCAAAGGCTGCCGTTTACAGAAAGAAGCGTCAGCGTCTCCCCCGTAGCTATCTTGTGTTGCATCCAGGAGCAGGGGAGAGAGGCGCCAATGTATCAGACCCACAGCTTCAAATGAGACGAGCGCTTCTGGGATCAAAGGCCCCATGTTTAGCACAGTGCTTTGCTAGTGCAGCGTCTCCCGGAACACACTGGCAATCAGCACAGACCAATTATAGCTTTCAAAGACAGATTAAATTCTGTGCTGTGTGTTTTTTTTTGTTTAAATATCACACTTATTTGTTCTTGCGTTCTCTCTCTCTCTCTCTTCCCTATTAACTGTTATCACACATATTCTGTCTATTCTATCTCCTATAGCTGTATAGAGTTCCTGCTTTGTAGTTATGTCCATTTATAAAGAAATTCTGTGCATACTCTTTTTTCCCTTTCTCTCCTTTTCTGTCTATCCCATCTCTCTCATTCTCTCTCGTTCTCTGTGTTTTTACAGAGTATGTTTGCATACATGTTAATACATGTACCCCCAACAGCACACATATGCACACACACACACACAGACACACACATACACACACACACACACACATACACACACAGAAACACAAACATACATAAACACTGATACACCAGAATGTGTTTTTAGAGCAGGTCTGAGATCAGGAGCTCTTTGCATGACGGCACAATGAAACCACTTTCACCATGGCAACCTGAACACCACCACCCACCCCTGCCCTCACAAGCACAGCTCCATTTTGAAACTGTCAACAACACTTCAACACTGCTGTTTTGTGGCTCATGGGTGAATCTGAGCATGTGTGTGTGTGCGTGTGTGTGTGTGTGTGGAAATGTTTCTCTAGGTATGTATGTTCTTGTGTGAATGTGTTTATAGAAAAGAGAGAAAAAGTGTGTTGTGTGTGTATTGTGTGTTTGTGTGTGTGTGTGTGTGTGTTTGCAGTGCACTTGTTTAATTCACTCAGCCACACATAGAAATCCACAGGGCCCCCCTTTCTATTTGCACTTTGTCACACTTTATTTAACAAACCTGAGTCTCTCTCCCTGCCTTTGCGCTCTTCATGCCTCTGTGCCTGCAGCCGCCCGCCAGTCCCCACTGTAAAACAACAACAACAACAACAACAACAACAATAACAGCACTAGAAACTGCACTTACTTTTGTTTACTTTTTTTCTCCACTGACCAAACTAAACCTTTCTTTTCCACTCTGTTTCACTAGTATGCCGTTGATTAATTATGCACACTACTCAATTAACTTTTTGCCTAGTTACTGTACGCCATATGATGCATAGCAGCGGTTCTGTATGGATGGTTGTGCAGCTCCGAGTGTTTTGTTCAGCTGCGCAAGGGCCTCGGTCGTCATGGGTTACGTAATCACAAACTAAAGACATGGTTGTGTAGAGGTGGTACGCCAGATGTGCAGGGAGATTTTGTGTGTGTGTGTGTGTGTGTGTGTGTGTGTGTGTGTGTGCTGTGGGTATATGTACATGTATGTATGCATTAATGGGAAAGTGTTTTCCTGTTGTATGCATGTGTGTGTGTTTATGTGTGCTTTGGGAACATATGTGTATGTGTTTATGGAAAAGTGCATTTTGTATAGTGAGTGTGTCTGAGTGTGTGTGCCATTCAACACAGAACAGGATAATTTTTTTTCTGTCTTAAATCAGTGACATTATCAGACACCAGGTATGCAGTAGCCATTATTATAATGGCGGGATGAATATGTGTTTGTCTGAAATTGAATAAGCTCGCAAATATACTTAGACATGCATTTATGCACACACACAAACTGTCACACACATTACATATGCGCAGCTTTGATATGTATGAATGCATATAGCCATAATCATGTTTGTGTGTGTGTGTGTGTGTGTGTGTATGTGTGTGTGTGTGTGTGTGCATGTCTGTTTATGTCTCTGCGTTTAAGTCTGTTTGCCCACTGGCCGTTCTTCATCTCCAAATGCAAAAAGTAACAGAGAAATATCTCTCTTGCCAAATCCCATTACTCAGCCACGCACACAAGTGCAGCCATGCATCCGTTTTAATAGAGAAAATGTGGCTGGCTGGTGTCACAAGCCATGTTCTCACTCAGCTCTAGGCCAATGGCAGAAGCGCAATCCGACCAATGCGCTCTCGCAATTCTTCTGCGAGACAAGCTCGCATCCGGGATTCAAGATTGAGCGAGCAATATCGTCGGGCCCCGATTGTTTTTGTTTAGTACCACTCCATCTTGGAGGCCATCAATTCTTGAGATCGTCCGTTGCTACCTGAGACCTGGATGCTGATTTGCTGCACTGACCACATGCTCTCTTTTGCAGATCGATCTTATCTGCCAGGACTGAAATGGCTGCGTTCAAGTGCTCAGTCACTCGCCGTACAAGCCCACCGGGTGTGATTGCGAGTGGACGTGAGCTGTGTGTTGCTGGGGAAAAACAAACAAACTACAAAAAATGAGCAGAAACGAAAACTGGAAAAGGCTCGGTTTGGAGGGGGAAAAAAAGCGGGTTACTCAATTTTGCCTTTTGAGCTCAATACCGTGTCCTTTTCAGTCATTCTGCTGGAGAGATGGAGAGGGCTAGCAAGGGCCTTTGGGAGCTCGCCATGGGAGGTTGATGAGACCTCGGTGTGAAGCAGCGAAACAGCGAGCAAAAAACGCTCGGACAGACTGAGCTAACCTTTACATTTCCTTTCTCCTGTTGACTCGAGTAATTGCTGCATTGTTTATTAAATGCTGTCATATCTGGTTGGAGTTTCCACTCCACTGGGGGTTCAGTATTGAATTGACCTTCCATGTGGATATAGCCACACACACACCCACTCCCTAAGTCACTGTCTGCTCACTAGTGGTGGAGTCGAGGCATTAAACAGCTTGTCGAATGAGCTACAAAGCTCTCATTCCACAGTGCTGCATTAATGTGAAAGGTTATGAAAATAATATATCAGACCACAATGGAGCCTAATTGAAAAAGCTATTTCACCTTTGTCATCCGCAAGCTATTTTAGGCCCATTACCTCCATTTGCAGCATTTGGGGCAAAAGGTGATAATTACTGAAGCTTTTCGCTCTTAAATCTAATTTGAGCCTCAAATGAGTCGTTCGTCTCTCTCTATCTCTCTCTCTTTTCTCTCGGTTATCCATCTACAGTGCAACACCATTTCCTCTCTTTTTTTGTGCTCTCTCTCTCTTTTCCTCATGTACAGTTCAAAGCCATTCTTTCTTTCTCTCTCACTCTCTTTCTCTCTCCATCACTTGACCCCACCACCCTTTCCATAATCCCTTTCCTCCATCCTTCCTCTTTCTCTCTCTCTCTCACTCTCTTTCTCCCTGGAAGCGAGGTGCTAATTATTCCTCCTCCCCTTCTTCTTTCTGCCACCCGATCCTCTTAGATGATGTCATTGATCAACCAGAATGGTTTTGGGGAAAAGGGTCCATTTCTCCCGTCCACCGCCGACCACGACTGCAAGGGCAGAATTACTCACTTATTAGCAGGATGTCATGCCCCACCCCGCCCCTGCCGCCCCCTAGCAGATAACCGCAACACTAATGAGATGGGGTGGTTGACTGGGTTGACCCCCCCACCCCACCCCCCCTCCCCCACTCCAACATACCGCATAAAGGAATACATGTGGACGAACTCTTGTCCATGTTTGCATGTATTAAACTATTCATCATGGATGCTGGCCATAAAGCAGTTATCCTGTCTGAAAAATAGGCCCTTTTAGAAAGGGGGTCCTGATGGTAGGTTGAATCTAGCGGTGCTTTATAAGCAAACATAATAATTTCAGTTACTGATTCTGTGTCAGAGAGAAATAAATGACTGCTCCATTTCTACTGAAAGAACACATTTTTAGCACATCTTTTCTTCAAAAGAGATCAATGACCCTAAGTGGACCCTAAAAGCATTGTAGGGGCAGCTAACCTTTGACCCTGTTGCTACTAGTAAGAATTTCACGTTTTTTAACCCTTGAGTCCATTAGCACTAATAAGAAGTCGTCGTGGCACGTTTCATCGACCCTGACGCCCCAACGCTCTGGATTGAGGTGCCGGCACATGGAGCGGAGTGTGATGTATATTTGATGAGTCCTCCATCTGGCGTGCTTGTGTGGTGTCATGACAAGCGGAGGAGATTTTTTTTTTCTTTGCACTCAGCCCATCCCAGCCTCCATGTGGCGGCAGCCGTTAGGGTCCCTCTCTTGACACCAACCCCTCTCATCCCTCATCCCCCCTTTTTGCCATTTCGTGTTCTCTTCTGCTCGCAGTGCCAATGGGGACTCCCTCTGGTTGCACAACCCCTAGCTTAAGCTCCGTCACACTCCGAGCTTCAGCTATCGTAAGCTGAGGCTTCCGACACGCAAGGGTCTTTTTGGTTGTTTTGTTTGCCTTGCTGTGTTGGGGAGCATCGATCGGGAGTGTTGGGGCAACTGTGTGTGTGTGTGTGTGTGTTTGTGTGTGTGCGTGGGTACCTGACTCTGTTTAAAGATTCAACACACGCTCCCCCCCACTCCCCTACTGAGAGGCCACCTGCCTCTTTATTACTGTTGACTTGTCTGGCTTTTACTCTCCCTCGCTTTCTCTCCGTTTCTGTCTTTATCTGTCTCTCACAGTCTCTCTCTCTCTCACTCGTTGATGCTCCCTTTCTCTCCCTCTCTAGCTTTCACCCTCTATCCTCTCTTTGACTCTCTATCCTTCTCCCTTTCACTCTCTCTTTCTCTCTCACTCTCTCGTTCACTCTGTCTGTCCCTTTTTCAGTTTTCGGCCTTGCTTTTTTTTATTTCTGTTTCTATCTGCCTCTCTCTTCCTCTGTCTCTCTCTTTTTTCGGTCTCTGGCTGGATTCGCTGACTGGGTATCAGCTGCTGGGAGAGGTCAGACAGGCTGGAGAAAGAGAGCCACAGAGAGTCAGAGAGATTGAGAGAGACAGGGAGAAAGAGAGAAAGAGAAAGAGAGAGGAGGGAGGAGGGGTAGGGGTTATGACCCTGAGAGGTCGCTCATCTCATCTCAGCGCGCCAGTTGCTATGCACAGAGCAGCACAGGGCGGAGCCATGTGGCGTGGCGCTGGTTCAGCGAAGCTGGCAGGCAGGAAGACAACAGCGCGGCACGGGTGAACTTCAGACCTCTTCACACCTGCGCCTCAGCCGCTGTTTGCCAGAGACCAGGAAATTACTCATTGTCATTCTCCTCCTTGCGTCTATGCTCTCTCTCTCTCTCTCTGTTTCTATCTACCTCTGCCTTTTTCATCCCTTCTCTGGAAATCCATATCAGCTGTTTGCACCCTGTCCTATGATTGTACACTTTCTTTCTCTCAGCTTATCCAGCCAGTTTCTCCCTTGTTCCTTTTCACTTGACTTCATTTTTCTTTCTCTCTTTCTCTCTCCCTCTCTCTCTCTCTCTCTCTCTCTCTCTCTCTCTTTCTCACTCTCCCTCTCTCTCTCTCTAATTTTTTAATGCTGCACTGGGAGGCGTTTTCACCCTTGACTGGACTGGCTTGCTCAGCAGACACCAGCACAGCCTCTCCCACCTCTCACACACACTGACAGATGCATATTGCCATGTGTGCTCGCGCGCACACACACACACATACACACACACAGAGATGGAATATATTCACTCACTCTGTCATATAATCACTTGCCCATCACACACCAGCACACATGCATACATACATTCATTGTCACTAACACATGCATAAATTCATGTTGCTGTGCACACACAAACTCCTAAAAACTTGCATTTATACACTCCCATTCATACACTCATATAAACTCATATTCATATGCAGTACTATATATATGCGCACACAAAGATACACACACACACACACACACACACACACACACATACACACACACACACACATACTCACACACATCCTTACGCCTTACACACTCATGAGTGCACTGGCATTTGTCTAACCTCTGGAGAAGTCATTAGCATCTCGAATCAGCCGCGTGACCTGCAGAGACATTAATCTCCATCGCCTGTGTTCTGTGCTTCTCAAAGCCTCATAACAATTAGTAGCATACGCTCACAACTACTTTGCATGCACAGGGCGTAGTAATCCGTTAATGCCACTGGCAATCATCATCAGACAGCAAGCATACAATTACGCAATTATGAAATACAAACGCCCATCCTGCCTGGTTCTCAGCTTTTCCGGGTGCCAGCCTGGCCCACACAAGGTGGAGGTGCTCATGGGAAATGTAGTCTTCTGTTCACTGTGTAGTGTTGTGTGGGCTTGGCAGCTCTTTGATGAATGGAGTGCATCATTACATCCCCATTGAGTCGTTCTCTGTGGAGTCACCATAGGTGTAGTCACAGCCAAAAGGGCTCAGTAGCCTAGGGTTGACCTAAATTGACCTAAACCTCCTCAAGTGACCTCCCCAGCACCCTGATCCAACCTTCCTAGGACCCTTCACCCAATATCCTAAAGACAGCTCACCCAACCTTAACTCTTACCCAAATTTAACAGCTCACCCAACCTTAACCCTCCCTTAACCATCCTCCCTAGGACCTTTCACCCATCCTCATGTAACTAGCTTCCTTGAATTGGAACCTCTTATAAAACTGAAATGAATGAGAGAAGGAAAGTGTATCCTAATGTCAGTGTGACAGATCTCTCTTGTATAAGTAGCTTTGGTGAACTGAATCAGTATCTTGGAGCAGGAACAAAGTCTCCACGTATTTGCACGCTGCCAATTGTGAACGTGCCCCACGCCGTCTATGACGCGCGTACTGCACACCATATGGAGAGTATTTTCAGCAATGTTTGTGTAACATTTTGGCTGCAAGGTGGCTGACATTTTAGCATGCTTCATTGGATATCTTTGTGGGATTGTTGCACCGGACTATTTTTAATTGCCTTCGACAGACTGACCAAATGCTGCGTCGTGTTTTTGTTTGGCAGACAGACTCTGTCTTTTTTGAGTGAGAGAGATTCAGAGACGTGACAGGTGTTGGACTGTCAGCGGTGATCAATACAAGAGAGTTTCAGAGGTAGTGATTTGAAGTGCACTCTCGTGTTCACCGACTTTTATTCTCTCACTCCCTCTTTTTCTCTTCTTTGTCTGCAGCTATAATCATAGTCAGTGCTTGAGGGATTGTTGGCAGATTTTCGGGGCATTTGGTGAGAGGCACACGCCCATCAGTGTGCAACCGGTTGTGTGGTCTTCCTGTGTTGCATGTTCTGAGTAAAAACAGCAGAGAATCTGGAAGAAACTGAATGAGAAAAAGTAAAAAATATGACAGCCAGAGAAGAAGGGAAGAGCTGAAAGGAGATGGATGGGAAGAGATGTGAGGAGAGGAGAGGAGGAGGACGAGAGGAGGAGGAATGCGAGAAGAGGAGACAGGCCATGAGACATGTGACAGGTGGAGGGAAGATGAGAGGCCAGATGAGCGTGGAGGAGAGGATGAAGGGATGAGGGAAGAGGAGGAGGAGGAGATGAAGTCTTAGCCAGAGACACACATGACAGCCAAAGGAATGAAAGGAAAGAGAGAAGGAAAAGAGAGGAGCGGAGAGGAGCATAGCAGTAGAGAGGAGGGCAGAGTGAGTAGCAAAGAAAAGAAAAGAAGGCACACTGGACAGCAGAGGAGAGAAAGGAAGGGCAAGGAAGAAAAGGGCAGGAAGGAAAGAAAGTAAACGACAAGAAACCAAAGTTAGTGGACAGCTAATAGGAGCAGAGAAGGGCAGAGGAAAAAAACAACAAGAAAAAAAACTAACTGGGCGTCCAAGGATACAGGGTTGTAAGGGGGGGGGGGGGGGGGGGGGGGGGGGGGGGGGGGGGGAAGTGAGGTGGAATGACAAGAAAAGCAAGCCTTCCAGCAGGGGGGAGGAGGAGAAAGAGCAAGAGAGAGAGAGGGAACGAATGCAGGGAGGGCAGTGAAGGAGAAAGAGCGATTAAGAAGTGGAAATGGGCCCCCTATCACTGGTCTTGGGTCCTGGGCGCCTTGACAGAGGGCCAAGCACTCTCTCTTTGCTCCACTTTCAACTCCAGCTCAAGGTCAGCCATGACAACATCCTCTTCCCTCTCACTCCCCAGAAACTGCCACCGATGAATCAACATGGCTAAGAGCCTGAAAACGGCCCGGCCCTCTGCAGAATTGTGGCAGTTATAGGAGCATGGTCTCATTTTTTATTTGAGGGATGATTATTGATCATGGTAAATCTTGTTGCGGTAGCTCTCTCGCTTTGGGGTTTTCCTTTGTAAACAGACTGTCCAAAGCAATACCATTCTTTATCATTGGAGAGTGCTGAGTTAATGGGAAAAGCAGCTTAGCACTTAAGACCTGGTCTTGTTAACAAACAGGGATGACCTCACAGAGATTAGCCTTGTGCTGGTATTTTACTGGTAGTTTTCCACGCGCACCAGAACTCATACACCGACTGATTGCGGTGTCACATCAGTTCAGTTCAGTTTGAATTTGATGTGACACTGTTAGCATACCGTTAAGAGCTAGTTAACAGTGGCATCCGATCTTGTTGGTTCCAACTATTTGTTTTTTTGGTTAGGGCAAATAGAGAATAGTTGTGTTGTAGGAAAATGTGCTTCACTACTAAATCTGAATTTCAGTAAAGGTTCTTGACCTATTTGTTTTTTTTTTATTATTATTACAATTGTGCACGGTGCATTTAAGGCTTCTCACTGTTGTCTGGTTTAATATCCCCCTAGAAACCTCCTTTATGAAAAAAAGATATTTGGGGGCCTTTTTGCTTTTATTCCGATTTTTTAAAGGAGAGTGACAGGAAATGAGTGGGAGAGAGATGGGTAAGGATTGGGAAATGACCACGGGTTGGACTCGAACCCAGGTCCCCAGGATTATGGTATGACGTCTTAGAACACTGAGCTATGGCAATCCCAGAAACTTCCTTTGAAGCCCTGACAGGACTATCGACACATGGAGATGAGCATGAAACTGAGATAGAGAGCTTCTAGAGACATCTATGACGAGATGAAGTGAGCGAGGGAGAGGGAAGGCAAAGTGAGGAAGAATGAAAGACTAGAGGAGCTCTTGACAGAGAATGGAAAGTAACCTCATTATGTCGTTTGCCCCCGAGGTGCCATCCTTTCAACAGAAGGAGTCATTTGATTGCCAATTTTCTCGGCCTGTTATTCGCTTAACGCTTGTCCGCTTTGACGCAATGTGATCCCCCACCCCACTCCCCAAAACACAGACACACACACACACACACACACCCTCCTCCTTCCCTCCTCTTCTTTGATAAATCAGACCACCTTCACTGGTGCCCCTCTGTGGCAAATGAGACCTTGAACATAGGTCAAAGAATGTTTGTCATTTCAAAGCCATCCTTTCACAAAAGGCTTGTGCCAAAGAGACGGAGTGCTGGGGAACAAGGCTGTGTGTGTGTGTGTGTGTGTGTGTGTATGTGTTCAATCACAGCCCTTATCTCTCCCCACCTGGTACTTCTTTTAGGATCTCCAGAGCATGCTCTCCTCTGCCGCACGTTAAAATCAGTGCAACAACATGGGCCAGACAGCAACAGTGATAATGGAGCTTGCTGGCCCACCATAGGCACATAATAAAATACCATAAAATACCATAGTTGACCACTAAGGAACTGATGAATAAATCACCAGTGGACCACCATCATGGCTGCCAGTGGGCTACCGGTGAAACACCAACCTGTTGCTACCTGGGAGTCTCAGACAACTGGCGTGGGGGTTGGGGGTAGTGAAGGGGGTTGAGGTGGTCCCTCCACAGTGTATGCCTGGCTCTCCGCCATGTGCGGTTTGGCCAGTTGGCCCCCAGGAGCTCTTGGCTGGCAGTGCAGCACTGACAACCAGGTCACGCTGTCGTGTCCTTGCCTCTTCCTGCTTACGGTTCTACTACTGCCACTCCTGCCAATTTTATTCTGATTTAAACATCTTGGATATGTGTGTGTGTGTGTGTCGGTGTGTGTGTGAATGAGTGTGTGTGTGTGTTGTGGGGGGGGGGGGGCAGCTGAGCTGACTAGATCAGAAGACTAGCATACTATTAGTTAGGGCTGCACGATATTTGGAAAAGATGCGATATTCGATAATGCAGTTGAGTGTTGCAATGGCGATATCACATGCAATAAGTACGTGTTAATGTTTTTCTGCTCTGGATTCGCAGGTAGCATAGACACTATATGATGGCTAGTCTATGTAGAAATTACATTCAGTATTTCAAAAATTAAAATGGAGCAATCTAACGCCTCCCATAAAACATTTGAACCACTGAACATTGGACATTTAGAAAGGTTTTAAACTATAAAAAACACTATAGCATACTATAATTTAAATTAAGTTCTTAGCCAGAAAAAGTAGCAAAAGAAAACAACAGGCATTTGGGAAGTCAATGTAAGACACTATTTAGTCGAGTCTGTGTGTGCAGTCATGCAAATTTATGTGTGTCTCTGTGTGTGCACACCTCTAGGAATGCTGTATTATGGCAAGTTCTTGTCTTGGGAAAACCAGCATATTTACTTTGCTAGTCTTTAAAAATGTGCGTTGGCATGTTACAATATTTCCTGATGTGCTGTAAATTCTCTTTGTCACGATATCTCGCAATCTCTCGCGATATGCATATTGCGCATGTTGATATCACGATGACGATAAATTTGCGATATATTGTGCACCCCTACTATTAGTGCATGTGATATGTAGCCTGAATCAACAGCAATAATTGTGGAGGGATTGTGTCTTTCTAAGTTCACCTTTGGCTAATTGGTGTGGTCAGGCAACCTAGAGCAAGTTGTAGTCTCTCTCTCTTTAATGTATTCAGGGGGTGTTTTGACATTGTGATGAGAAGGAACAGTCACAAATGTTGCAGCTATTTTAGGATCCATTCCTTGAAAATGGAGGTCACTTTTTTTCCTTCATCTTCACATTTTCTTCACTTCTGACTTCCTGTTTGTTTACATCTTTCAACAGGTTTCATCAGAAAACACAGCAGGCAGCTGTTCCCCAAGGTTTAACTCACTGACAGAGTGGCCAGAGATCACAGTAACAATATTGTCAAAGCCTTAACCAAACAGATTAGACCAGCACCTCACA
>JAGFZM010000212.1:204769-217005 GCA_017657215.1 Limnothrissa miodon
AGAGAGAGAGAGAGAGAGAGAGAGAGAGAGAGAGAGAGAGAGAGAGAATGAAAAGGAGAAAGTAGAAAAGAGAGGGAAGAGGAAGATAAAGTTGAAAAGACAGGCACAGGATAACCAGGCAGGCCAGTCAGAACAGATTTGATTGGATGGCTGCAGCCCACCCCAGACTGCTACTGAAAGCTGAAATAAGCTTCTCGCACATCACAAAAGATGAGCGCTTTAGTCTTTTTCCCTCTAGCTGACACTTTTTGGACTTTATTCTCTCACTCTCCCCTTTGGTCACTTTGTCACTTCTTCCTTTTTGGACTTATGACTCCGGGGATATTGCTACAGGATGTTACAGCACTGCCATGTGCTTTCTTTGCAAGAAAAGTTGAAGTGGAAATGTATTTTTAAATGAAAGAATGCTGCTCTATCTCAATTCTTTAATCTCTATCTCTCTCTTTCTCTCCCTACTCTCTCTCTCTCTCCCAGGTGCTCCTGTGAGGCTTGCTGACTGACATATCAAGCGGGAGACCCCCCGAGGCGAACCATGTCATCCGCACACCTCCTCCCCTCCCCCCATCTCCCCTTCTCATTCCTCTCTCTCTTCTCGCTCATCCTCCTCTCCGCCTCGCTCTCTCCATCCCTGGCCTCCCCTTCTCCGGAGGCCCTGAGCGATGGCGGCAACCAGACCAACAGCAGCTGCTCGCAGAGCGACTCGTGCGAGCCGGGCGTCCTGCTGCCCGTGTGGAACCCCCTCAACCCATCGGTGGGCGACAAGGTGGCGCGCGCCATTGTCTACTTCGTGGCGATGGTCTACATGTTCCTGGGCATGTCCATCATCGCCGACCGCTTCATGTCGTCCATTGAGGTCATCACGTCGCAGGAGAAGGAGATCACCATCAAGCGGCCCAACGGCGAGACCACCACTGCCACCGTGCGCATCTGGAACGAGACCGTGTCTAACCTGACCCTCATGGCGCTGGGCTCGTCCGCACCCGAGATCCTGCTGTCCGTCATCGAGGTGTGCGGCCATGGCTTCGAGTCGGGGGCCCTCGGGCCGTCCACCATCGTGGGCAGCGCCGCGTTCAACATGTTCGTGATCATAGGCCTGTGTGTGTACGTGGTGCCTGACGGCGAGGTGCGCAAGGTCAAGCACCTGCGGGTGTTCTTCGTCACGGCCGCCTGGAGCATCTTCGCCTACATCTGGCTCTACCTGATTCTGTGCGTGTTCTCACCTGGCGAGGTGGAGGTGTGGGAGGCCGTGCTCACCTTCCTCTACTTCCCGCTCTGCGTGGTCCAGGTGTGTGTCCTACCTGCTCATTTCTTTTTCAGACGCTTTGTTTGTGTTTGCTTTGATTTGATTTAATTTAACTTTAACTATGAATGAAAAAGATTGCTATTATCTTAAACATGAAACACGAGGATTGCCTTGGATTATTCCCTTTGTTATTCACTTTCTTATTACATCTTGACCTCAAAAAGCAGCTTCAGTACATTTCCATCCAAACTTTCTAAGCATCTTGGACATTTCTCTTTTTTATATGTTAACTTTCATTATATTTAAATGAAAGATCAAACAAAACATTTCAGAGAGGTAGCACACCTTTGCCCCTTGTGCTTCTGTAGAAACCCAGCATGGTGCTTAGCTGGGCACACACACTGCCAACCCATTTATTACTTCCAGCTCAGGGAGCCCAGTGGGGTTTTCCAAGTAGGTGGGCAAGTGATAAACCTGAGTTACCTTAACGTAGAGAAAGTCGTAAACCTCCTAATGGGCTCTGTGCATGTGGGACCAAAAGTCCCAGGCTGAGGTTTAGTTCAGGATGGTCACTCTTTTCCAGTCTATTTTAAATAGGGTATACTGGATTTTAATTAGCCGTAAATATTATCTGTATAGTACCTATAGTTGTTTACTATCTAATGTAAGCCTCACTAAAAAGCTCCCCATGTTTCTTTTTACAATTAGCTTGTAGCTCTAGTCTCAACATAAATTTAGATTACTAGAAACGGTTGACCACCCTGAGTCTCCTTTTGTCCGGGGATGGTTTGATTTAGAGAATGAGGACGCCAGACTCTTTGATTGTCTGGTTTACGACTAACTCTGACTTAACTTCCCCACTAACTCCCAACATTTAGAGAAGACTGTTGTCTTTTGTGTGCTTAGAGACTGGGGATTGAGTGGATTGTGAGGGGGTAAAAAGTATGACATGTTACAAACTGCTTAGCATTGCATTGCAGACTGCACCTTTTCATGGTTAGCTGGGCTGAATTGAGATTTGGCTGCATTTTCTGCAGCTCACACAGGTGTGAAATATGTTCCTATGGGGTGAAATGCTCTTGAGGACAGGATTTAATAATTAATTGCATTTATTAAAGACAGACACTCTCCAAGGCCCAGGCTCAATCTTTCTCACCGCATTCCGTTTGGCTGTCCAATCACTCCCCCATCCATCCATCCGTCTATCCAATCTTCTACCTTTTCTTTTCTCCCACTCCCTAGGCTATGTCTCTGTGTGCCCATTTTTCCATTAAGTCTGACTCCTAATCCCCCCAAAGAAGTATTTCTGGTTTCATCTGTCTAATCCCTCCTCCACAGCTGCCGTTGTGGTCACCAAAAACCTAAATGGACCACAGCATTCAGTCCTTTAATTGAGTCTCAGGCTGTTGGCAACGGTCAATTTTGAATTGTTTATTTTTGTAATTGTTCATAATTTTTTCATTCATTATTCTTTTGTTCATCATTTACCTTTTTATCTTGCATTTATAATCAACATATTTTATCTTGCTTTTTCTGACAGTCTTTGTCACAAATCACTAGTCGCATTAATTATTGCAGTCTGATACTTAAAGACAATTAGACGGATTCAAATGACTTAAGCATGTGTATCTTCCTTTCTCACAGGCCTGGATTGCCGACCGGCGCCTGCTAATCTACAAGTATGTGCGCAAGCGTTACCGTGCCGACAAGAGGCACGGGATTGTCGTGGAGACCGAAGGCGGCGACGACCTGATGATGAAGGAGACGGGCTTCACCAAGATGGACATGCTGGAGCTGGACGGCATGAACTCGCACCTGGACGGTATGCTGGCCAGCGGGGGCGAGGACGGCAGCGGAGGTGCCCTGCGTGACCAGGAGGAGGAGGCCAGGAGGGACATGGCCCGCACGCTCAAGGACCTCAAACAGAGACACCCCGATAAGGACATGGAGCAGCTCATTGAAATGGCCAACTACCAGGTATGCACCTCTTTCAGTGGCACGCAATAATAATGATAACAACAACAACAACAATAAATACCTGTAGACTGACACTTTGCAAAATATCTCCTGCTATAAGGTTAATCCATAGAGCAGGGCTAAATGCAGTTTCTCTACTCAATGCAATTGGGTTCATGGAAATGTCCCTAAAAATGCAGCCTTGCTTTAAATACATGCTGTAGCTTATATTCTGAAACATAACACTGTAATAAATGTATTTATATTCATTTATATTTTATTTTTAGAACACTTTCCTAAGTACTGGAAGATATACGATGCAAAGTAAATCTTAAACATGACCCTGATACATGTGGCAGCAACTGCAGAATAAGTTGTCATCACCCTGGCTTGAACATTTATGTTTGGGGGTGAATGTGTGAAACAGTCCTGAATGGATGTGAAACATTTATGAAAGCTGCTAGGAATGTGTTGTGTACTCCCATAACATTAGTGTTACCAACATTCTGAATCAAGGATGTCCCTCAGCATTATTTTAAATGTTTCCACTAACTACTAGGTATCCACAGCGTGGGCTATGAAAGGAATTATTTTATATATATTATCTGTCAGACAAAGTGTCTCCAACTTTTGAGGTGTGAACTATCTGCCTTTGTTAGTGGACTCAGGCCAGGCCTCTTCCTGGCCAGGTGAGACCTACATTTACATTTAGAGTAGTCTCCATGCATACAGACAGAAAAATCCACGCCCACCTCTGTTTGACTGCTGTCCTTTGTTTTTAAACTGCTTTGAAGTTCTTGTATATAACCTAGGACCTACTAAACGGCTAGTCAGATTTCAGGATATAGCCACTGCGTGTGCTTGTAGACTGTGTCTCCCTTGACGTCATTGTGTTAAGCAATAAACCTTGAACTTTGACTCTCCATCAGTAACCTGGCTGCGTTGATCTAAAATCTATAGCATAAAAATTGCTATCAGCTAGGTACACTATATCCGGTGGTTTCTTTGATAGATTAATATCAGATTTACATGATTCAAATGGATTTGATTATGTAATGTAGCGAGATTTAGATTTGGATATGAAATAAATTCTTAGAGAATGCCTTACGCTGCAAAAGGTATGTTCTCCCATGGTGCACAGATCAGCATATTGATGTTTACCCTTATAGGACCTTCAAGAAACCCCAAGAGATGCCTAAGAAAGTCTTAGGTACATAGAGTACATGCAGTCATCACATTCACAGGAGTGCAAGAGATACTGTAGAGAGATGGTCAGTCACCAGCAACCACTCCCTGAGCTGCACTTAGAGAATTTGATAGAGATTGCTACATCAGACACCGTGATTCATATAGCCATTATACTACCTTAGCCTTGCACATACAGATAAGAGTAGCTCTTCAGGAGGGCCTGCAACAAAGCACTTAAAGTGAACTTGGAAATGTCCTCCAGCAGAGATGGAGGCTTGTTATGGATAGCCAAGCACTGTGGCACTTTGGGTCATGTGGTGGTCATTACCGTACATTCACTTAGGCATTTGTGTAGTCCAGGCAGATATAATAAACTCACAGAGATGGCCAACGACTAGTTATCATATCATAACATTTTGGTTTCTCATGCAATTAAAACTCACTTAGAAATGCATACGCAGGGAGACCAGACAAGACACCAACAGAAAAAGGGTCGTAGGACATAAATGCAGACTTTTATTATCAGGGACCTTCCTTGCTATTTTAAACTTCCCTTCACTACCAGATGTGGTGTCAGAGCGAATGATATCAGCAATCACTGAGACGGAAATAAGAGATGCAATACAACTACTAAAACACAGTACATTCCCAGAGGTGTAAGGACTATCAGGAGAGTTCTATAAATGCTTTGCAGACAAATCTAACAAGAGTGTTTGGAAACCCTATTACAAGATAACCCTCCCTAGACATAGACACCATAATATCTGAGAAAAGAACCCAACACCATGTAAGGGCTGTAGGCCTGTTCGTTTGATCTGCAGTG
This sequence comes from Limnothrissa miodon, assembly GCA_017657215.1. Lineage (NCBI taxonomy): Eukaryota > Metazoa > Chordata > Actinopteri > Clupeiformes > Clupeidae > Limnothrissa > Limnothrissa miodon. The sequence goes on from JAGFZM010000212.1 coordinate 209,980, forward strand.
ATTAGAAATGATTAACCTGAATCCCAGCACAGAGATTTCAAAAACATATTACAAACCTGATTAACCTCAACCAGAGAGCAAAGGATATCAGAAGAACCTTAAACACTTCCTGTGTCAAGACTTCTGGGCTAATTAGTTCTGACGCACAAAATGCATTTGATACTGTGAACTGGGATTTTCTGAACCAAACACTGTCTGCAATGGGTTTGACTCCAAGTTTGAACATTCAGAGTCAGAATCATTCAGAATCAGAGTCAGTGATGTTAAAAAGCAACCGGCCCATCCACTTGTCAGGTAGGCTTTATTGTTGTTGGTCACAAGGTTTCAGACACTTGGGAATCATAAAAACAACCAATATAACAAAATCTAAACTTAATTATGGGAAATTGAAGTTTCAAAGAAAAGCAGACATTGCAAGATGGGAAATGATACCACATCTCTCATAGGGTGAAGAGATGTGATAAGAACAAACACATTACTTCTTGATTTATAATCACTGCTGATTTATAATCACTGCTGATTTATAATCACTACCAGTCTCTTCTGAACATATGCATAGACATTTGTGCTGCATTCAGATCATCTCTTTGAGCTAGCCAGCTAACAGGCACTTACATCATGAATCAGGAGAGTATAAGGATCCCCTGCAGGCCCTCATCCAGGGCATCATAGACTTGCACTGTCATAGTGTGTTCACAGAGCAGTATATTACACACATACAGAGACATATGGTCAACTGGGAGAAGTGACCCCATCCACCAGGCACTAGGCACTCACCTCAGTGCACTCAGATGAACCTTAGGCAAAGATCACTTAGGTTCATTAACCAATCTCTGCCTGAGGCTCATAGACATGCATGTATCGGACAACTCCAGTTTAGAATGATTACATAATTTATGTATGCCTTTATATTATATAGATTATGTTGATTTATGGAATGGATGTATATTTCCCTCTTGTGAAGCATCTTTTTGCCAATCTACTTTATAGGATTTAGAGTAGATGCAAAGATTATGGATTTGAGTGGATATCCTGCACAGTATATGCATAGATTGTGGATTGCATAGATGTGTATATGCAAGCACAGTATACATGTATGTATAGATTATAGATCACGTAGATGTGTGTCCTGACTGTGCCCTTCAGGTGCTGGTTCAGCAGCAGAAGAGCCGGGCATTTTACCGCATCCAGGCCACGCGCATGATGATCGGCGCGGGCAACATCCTGAAGAAGCACGCGGCCGACCAGGCCCGCAAGGTGGTGAGCAGCAACGAGCAACAGGAGCAGGAGGACGACCCGTACACCACGCGCCTGGACTTCCAGCCGGCCAACTACCAGTGCTTTGAGAACTGTGGCTCGCTCAAGCTCACCGTGTCCCGGCATGGCGGAGACCCCGGCTGCACCGTCAAGGTATAAGAATGAACTGGAGCGGGGGGGGTGGAGCAGCCAGAGAAGAGAAAGAGTGGGGGAGGGAAGGACTCAGGGTAATAAATGATAGAAAAGTGAAAGAAAGAGGTTGACATGTGGACGGCCAGTGAAGAGAGATTTACATTTATGTACATTTACTAGACGCTTTTATCCATAGCAACACATCAGTTATAGTCTACCATAGAGCAACTTAGGGTTAATATCTTGGCTCAAGGGGACATAGGTTCTTGCCAGGTTCCTTTACCACTACTCCACATCTGCCCAGAGATGAAGGGAGAAGATACTATGGGAAGGACAGCAGATGAAAAGAGTGGGAGAGAGTGTCTGGACAGAATTGGAAATAAAACCACGTGAAGACAGAAATGAAGGATTCAGGACAAGTGGGTGAAGGTAGAGGAGCAGAAGGATAAAAGAAGTGAAAGAACTAGGGAGAGGAGTGCAGTCACAGAGGAAGCACAGCGTGCACGCTGAAGGTAGAGCGCTGAGGAGGAGAGACAGCTGAAGCCAAATTTAGCCCTGACACAGGGGCACGCAGTGCAGGTGCAGAGAATGGGGGGATGAGGAGGGAAGGAAGGAGGGAGGAAGAGATGGACGGATGGAAGAATGGAGGAGAGGGAAGGTTATGACTGAGGTTGGGTCAGGGTGTCTGTGTGTGTGTGTGTGTGTGTGTCATAGACAGGGTTAGTGACCCAGTGTCATCAAGCTTAGCCCTGTATGTGTCCTTTCTAAATTAGGAAGGGTCAGGGCAAATGCAGGGTGCATGCTGATATTATGGAGGAGGAGGAGAGAAAGGAGGAAGATAGAGAGGTGAGGTGGAGGAGTTGGAGAGGAGATGTGTATGCGGAGAGGGAAGGAATGGAGGGAAAGAAGAGGAGAAGAGTGCAGACAGAATTGGACACCTAACAAATGATATTCCTGGCACGATACAGCACAATTCTGCTACATTCATTGGCTTTGCACCTGTAGCAGAATTTTCACTGAGTAGTTACTTTATGTACATACTCATGAATTTCTAGATAATTACTCTTTTGTGCGTCAGTCCTGTCTCCCTCTCTGGGAAATGAAGCGCAGTCAACAAACGTTTCCTCTCATTTCTCGCTTGCTTGTTTTGGTCACCATTTGCTCAGCACTCGTTTGACAGGCAAAAGTGCAGTGCTTGAGAGGACACTCTGTTCACATCAACTGTCAATAATCTGTATACTGCACTCTGACTGGTAATCGCTTTACTCATATTGCGCAAAAGTTAAAATAGTTTAATCTCCGCCCACATCACATCGCTTGTGCTCTCCTCGCCTGTCCTGTGCATTACTGGAACACATTCACATTCTAATGACTTTTATCATCGAGTAGCGACAAGGCTTTAGAAAGGCTTTACTCCTGTCTCCCTGTTTTTAAGTGTATTTTTTCATTTACACAACAGCTATGTCTTATGGGCTCTCTCTCTCTCTCTCTCTCACACACACACACACATACATACTGTAATTGTCTAATAAATGTGTTTATTTGTATGTGTTTTGTGTTTGTATGTGTGTTGCAATATTAAGCTGTACCTTAGACCTCCCTGCAGTCCTGTGCATCCGTTATGGCTCTTTAATTCTTGAAATCCTCTGTGAAAACATCTGGTCTGATCGCATTGCTTTTCCCTTATGTCCCCTCAGGTTGACTATCGTACTGAAGATGGCACTGCCAATGCCGGCTCTGACTACGAGTTTGCCGAGGGCACGCTCCTGTTCAAACCGGGCGAGACGCTCAAGGAGGTGACGGTGGGCATCATCGACGACGACATCTTCGAGGAGGACGAGTACTTCTACGTGCGGCTGAGCGATGCACGCATCGTGGGTTGGGCTGACGGACACCCGCCGGCACCCGAGGTACCTGGCATGCCCACCTACCGGGCAGCACTCGGCGAGGCGCACACGGCCACAGTCACCATCTATGACGACGACCACGCTGGTATCTTCACGTTCGAGAGCGAGTCGACGCGTGTCAGCGAGAGTGTGGGCACCATGCAGGTGAAAGTCATGCGCACGTCGGGTGCCCGTGGCTTGGTTGCTGTGCCCTACCGCACACTTGACGGCACCGCCAAGGGTGGCGAGGACTACGAGGAGGCGACCGGCAAGCTGGAGTTCCAGAATGACGAGACCATGTGAGTAAGATGATGAAGAAGGTCATGGTCTGGGGTTGGTGTGTGGAGACAGATTGGGTTAGGGTTAGGGTTGGTGTGTGGTGCTTCTAGACCTACAAACACAACCAGGGTCAACCAGGGTCAGGACAGATACAAGTAAATACAAACACCATTTGTGTTGACTTTTCTTATATGGTATGTGTTCCCACTGCCCTGCAGTGTGCAAGATCTTCCTGTTCTCGTTCGGTTCTCGTATGCTCCAGTTGCCCGGCCCCAAGCTTGCGAGGAACTTGACACAAATGGGGTGACCTGTTGCAGCATGCTGGCACTGTGCTCACAGCCAAGTTACAATGTGTTTCACTTCTGCGACATCATCCCTCATCCCTGAGGAGCTAGGTGCGTCTGCACCCCTGCCTCGCGAGTCGTGAGCCTCCCAGGGAGTTGGCCCTATTGTGTCTGTGAGTGTCCACAGCAGCATTCTCCTGCTCAGCAGCACTGTGCTTGAGAGAGGTCTTCTGCATGACGGTAAACAGCACATAGAGTGGTCCCTCTGCAATGTGGAATGTGTGGTGTCTACCCTACCCAGAATTCTCTCTTGCTCTTTGGCACCCCACCCAAGTTGTTGGGGAATGTAAGCTGTGCCCGAAATCGTCAGAGGCAAGGAGAATAAGTAGAACCTCATTAGCCATGGATTTATGGGCCAGCTGTGGCCAACAGGGCTCAGGGATCAGGCTTGAAGGGTTGCAGGGTTGCAGGGTTGATCCCTGGCCAGTAGACCATGGCTGAAGTGATCTTGAGCAAGGCACCTAACCCCTCACTGCTCTCCGGGTTCAGCAGGCAGCATCGGGTTAGTGTGTCCTTACTGTGTGTTCACTGTATCATGTGTGTATTTCACTAAATCACAATTAGGCTAAAAACTAAGACCAAAGGAGAATCAAAACAGTATAACAGAGTATAGGCGCTTGCGACATCTTTGCCTTTTCCCCCTGGAGCTTCATTGCATTTCCACACCTGTGCCCTTCAACGTCATGTTTTGCATGCCTCCAAGCTTAAAATGTCCATTTCTCCATGTAATCCAAAGTGTCCACAGCTGTACTGGCAACTATATTAGCTGTATAGCTAAGCTGTGCTAGCAACTGTATTATCTGTATAGCTAAGCTGTACTAGCAACTGTATTAGCTGTAGCCTATAGCTAAGCTGTACAGGCAACTGTATTAGTTGTAAAGCCAATTCCTTTAGATTTAAAAATACTCAAAAATCCCTCCCATTTCAATGGTGCTGGTTAATTCTACATGATGTTGACATAGTTTGTAGACACATTTAGTAACATACAGTAAGGCAGATTGCTAAAGACTTTAGCATATAGCCTTATGTAATATGTAGCTACTAACTTTATTGGTTGTGGCCATTTTGCTGTTTATTGTGTTGGCCAGGTATTCATACCTTATACAGGCATAAACATTTTACACAGATGGCATCATGCTGGTATGATAGAGACTGTAGAATTGGCTAGTTTCTTGACTTTATTTATTTATCTTAACTTTATTGTTTTATGTAATATGTAGCTATGCTAAAATTTCTGGTCATTTTGCAGTTAGTTGTGTTGACTAGGAATTAATACCCTATACAGGCATACATACATACAGGAAGCATCATGGTGGTATGATAGACACTGTAGAATTGGCTGGTTTCTTTTGTACTGCATGTTTTCCAGCTGGACATTATCTCTTCCCTCCATTTACCTGCCTGTCTGTCAGGAGTGTGTGTGGTGGTGGGGTGGGGATGGGGGTGCAGGTGGGCAGGTGATAGGGATTCCATGTCCGGTTAATGTTGTGTTGGTTTTTATTGAGAAAATGTACAATAGGTGGATCATTCTGTTCCTTTCATCTCATTTTGCCTTACTTTTTTCTTTTTCTTCCACTGTAGCCAGGGGTGTCCCTTTTATGTTGCTGTTTTCATATTTTTTTTCCAATTGGCCATTTTTTTTTTTTTGCTAGACAGTTTGTTTGCTTTGTACAAGGTCTTCAGTGTAAAGAGGGAGAGGGTGTTTGAGTCTGGAAACATTGTTATGTGTAAGTCGTTTAGACCGGTGCTTTTATACAGAGAAAAGGCTGAAAGAGCTCCTTTTGAGTCACAGTCCGATGGGGAGTGTGCAGGGAAAGCTGTTTGATGTTTTTGTCTGTTCTAGAGGTTGTTGTTTTTTTTTTCTCACTACGGGTTAGCCTTTTCTCGTCTGTTCTGTCAAACTTTTCACGTGTGTGTGTGTATGGGAAGGTGGGATCTGTCAAATCCTTTGGAGCCAGACAGTCAAGCTGAGGTTCAGGTGAATGATTCTCTGTGTGTGTGTGTGTGTGTGTGTGTGTGTGTGTCCGTGCGTGTGTGTGTGTGTGTGTGTGTGTGTGTGTGTGTGTGTGTGTCTGTGTTTGGTGGGTTGTAGTATCAAGGTAGGCACAGCTGGTCGTGGCCAAAATTGTTCCTCTGTGGACTTTGTGTTGCCATGTGGTTTAATTGTGTGTGTGAATGTGAAATAGCACACATTATAAATGTCTGCTTGCACTAAAGTATGACAGAAATGTGAAGCAAAAAGAAAAGAAAAAGAAAAAAGTAATTGTGAGGAGAAGGAATGAAAGAATGGTGTTTTTGTATAGGTCATCAACATGCCAATGGGCCCACATGATAGGGAGAAAGTAACTTGACTAGTCAAAAATCTGAAATGATATTCCGATGCATACTACCTCAATAGCTCTCTCCCTGCACACACACACACACACACACACACACACACACATACACACACAAGATACTGACATTATATTCCCATACACACAAGACACTAAAATGCATACCCATGCATACTACCTCAGTAGCTCTCCCCTCCACACACACACACACACACACACATATATAGCTTGGGCATGGAGGCTGCACTAGCACTTCTCTCTGCATTGTGGAGAAACACTGATGGAGCGGACAGGGGAGGTCTGGGGGTCAGAGCCTGGAGAACAAAGTGTGTGTGTGTGTGTATGTGTGTGTGTGTTTGTGTGTGTGTGTGTGTGTGAATTAATTTTTAAATGTGCTCGTGTGTGTACCTCTCTATTTTTGAATTTTATGAGTGTGTGTGTCGGGGGGAATGTATGTATGTTGGCTGCTGCTCTTCATGCTCTTCACAGAGGGGGGACTGGCTTTAGATGTAATCCCCTAATTTTCAGGGCAATCTCTCCCTGTACCATTACAAGGTAGTGACCCTACACACACACACACACAAACCAGTACACACACTCATGCTCACTCACAATGTTAGCCCCTGTGCCTCTTTCACTTTTAATCACTCTTTTGATCTGTCATTCTCTCCGGACTTTTTCATTACACCAAAACACTCACACAGAGACACACTCACTGATACAAACACACACACAATCACACATAACACACACACACACACACACACACACACACACACACACACACACACA
>JAGFZM010000212.1:238139-248379 GCA_017657215.1 Limnothrissa miodon
TGTGTGTGTGTGGAGGGGGGGGGGGGTGGCTTTGCACCATCTGCATCCTAAATCTGTTATTCTTTTCACTTATTTACATAGAGACTACACTGAGGCATGCAGGTTTGAGAAAGAGGCAGAAATAATCTAATCTTGACTAATTGGTAGTTTGATTTACAGATTTGTTGACTATTGAAAGAGATGTTAATGGCAATCCAAGTCCAAATGTGGTGGTCTGGACATGGGAACGGCTCTGTGTGGATTACATCTGGAAGGATTACAGATGCGCGCTGCACTTTGCATCATACAGTACGTGCGTTTGCGTGTGGGATCCTTAGGTAATCACCCTAAGTGCTCGCTACCATAATCCGCCAGCAGGTTTAAGATGAGTGTTGTGTGTGTGTGTGTGTGTGTGTGTGTGCTGAGATACCCCTCAGATCAAAGTTCAGCCTAGTCAGTTTTTTTTTCTCCTTTCTATTTTGTGCTTCTTGCCAGATGTCACTGTCATAGTGATGTCATAGTGACTGACAGATGTGTATGTGAAGTGTGTGAGCTGTGTGTGTGTGTGTGTGTGTGTGCGCGCGCAAATCACTTTGTCTCTGACACTGACATGACACTGGCATATGTTAACACTTGACAATTACCGTACCTGTTGTCATGACAACCACTTGTTTTTCACTCATGTCCTGTAGTTTCCATTCATTTTTTCCATCCCTTCCTCCCTAGTCTGTCTCTCTCTCTCCATTCCATTGTTGCCATTAGATTAGGAAGAGACGAGAGACGTTAGCTTCCCTAAAAGCTACAGCATTAAATCTCCATGGATGAGTTAACTCATGTTAACAAGAGCTGGTACTACTAATCTACAGTATGGATCATTGACTCATCTAATCTAAAGATTACTGTATGTGTGTGTGTGTGTGTGTGTGTGTGTGTGTGTGTGTGTATGTGTGTGTGTGTGTGTGTGCACAGAATGGTGTCATCCAACCTCCCACATGCAGTGTTGCAGGATGTATATATGAAGCTGTTAATTAGAATAGCTAGAAGTTTTGACAGTAGAGGACAAGTGAGAGAAAGAGGTGAGAATCATCTCTCTCTCTCTCTCTCTCTCTCTCTCTGTCACACACACACACACACACACACACTACAGCTTACATTCACACATGCATACAATTAAATACACACACATGCAACCCCTCACACACACACACACACACACACATCATATAGACTGTAAAAGTATTTTCACCGCACACCCACACACTTACGCTCTCTCACTTTCTATCACACACACACATTTTTTCCTTTCTCCCATCAAGTACATTAGCAGTGGAAGCTAATTTTCTATATGGCTCCAGTTCTCAGTCTTCGGCCAGTTGTGTGAAGGCCACTTTCAATCTCAAACAAAAGCTGCTTGTCGGATTGAGTGCTGGTGATTTAATGTGCTACTCGGAGAAGTGACTTATAAAAGTGGCATTTCTTTCGCAGAGCAGAGACACTCAAGAAAAGGAGTGATGAAGAGAAAGTGAGAAAGAAAGAGAGAGAAAAAAAAGAAAGAAAGAAAGAGAGAGTTCCAGGTGCCACTTTGAGGCCCGTTTGAAGAATCTTGGGGCTTTTTATTTTCTCCTTCACACCAGAGGGAAGATTGGGTTTAAATGACCTTGTTCCTCTCGACTCGTCTCTTTTGTACTGAGGAGTTCATAAAAAGCTCTCTTAAAAACCTACAATAATAACACTGCCGCAAGTGTTTAGCTAGGATATTTAGGCACTGTTGCCAAACAGGTTCGGAAGGACATTTTTCTAAGAAGCTGTCTCTCTGTGAGAAGGAACCAGGTAAGGTGGGGGTGTAGAAGTAAATAACGCCGTTGTTTACCTCTTGTAGTGAGTTCATCACTCTGACTTATTTGGATGCTTCAGTAAGTCTGTTGGTGGCTGATAGTGTGTTGTACTACACTGCTCTGTTTCTTTCTTTTACTTTCTTACTTTCTTTCTGTCCTTGTTCCTGTCTGTTCTGTCCCATAATTCATTCCGCCTCTGACCTCGGTTGTCAATCTGTTTTCTTTTAGGCACCTCCATGATTTTTCATCTCTCTCTCTCCATCCATCTATCCATCCATCATTTCTCTCTCAAACACACATACACACACACACACATACTGTAAACATTCTCTCATCTCTCTCTCCACCCCTTCATTCATTCTCAGTCTCTCTCTTCCTCATTTCTCCGTTTGGTCAGTGGGTTATTATGTTGTAATTGTCTGTGTGAGGCCAGAAATGAGATGAGTGTCGGCGTGGCTGGTCCACGGGCCCCAGCTGGGTTGCTGCGTTGTGCTGTGATTGATGTGTTGCTGGGCGCTGAGTTTGCTTTGGATTGTTTGGGCCGAGTGACCCCAGCAGGACCCCAGTGAGGAGCCGTGCCACCTCTCGGGACAGTCATCAGATGTGGAGAGCCCTACTGTAGCTACTGCAGCACTCTTTCTCTCTCTCTCACTCTTTCTCTCTCTCAGACACATTCTCTTTTCTCCCTTCTTTTGCCCCTTTTTCACCCTTCCTCTTCTCTCTCCTCCCATCTCTCTTCCTCTTCCTCTCACTCTCCATGGCTTTTTTTAAAAGCTGGTTTCTTATGCACCAAGAATGTATACCTATCCTTTGTGTTCCTTACTCCTCCTTTCCCTTTCTTACTCTCCTTTCTCCTTCTCTCTTTCTGTTATCCATTCTTTTCTCTACATCTCCTTTCTTTATGTCTGAGGCTCTACTTGAGGCCCCTCCTGACTGACATGCATCTACCTGGTGCTTTGTTGTAGTGTGTGTGTGTGTGTGTATGTGTGTGTCTGGAGGGCAGGCGGACCCTTGTTGATGTGTGTTCTAAACGCTGGCCGCGGGAGATAAAGTACTTGGCAGACAACATCTTAATTGAGCCGCTGGATGCAGCTCAAGAAAACAGAGGGAGGAAAACATCCAATAAAAGTAATGGAAAGAGGTAGAGAGAGAGAGAGAGAAAGAAAAGAAGGGATAGAGTGGGGTGTTGGACAGATGGAAAAAACCTGATGGACAGGAAATGGAAAGAAAAAGAATGATGGGGGTCACAGGATGACAAAGAGAGAAAGGAGAAGGAAGGAAGGAGGGATGAAGAAGAGGAGGAGGTGGTAGGAGAGATGGAATGGAGTGATGGGGTTGATGGTGAACAGTGGGACAGGGGCATCATAAATTACATCATACCATCACAAATCTTTCATCCACTTTCTGAAATGCACTGTTAGAAATAACATGAAAGAAAGAGAAAGAGAGAGAGAACAAGAGAGATAGAGGAATAGAGAGTGATATATCATATTGTGTGCTTTGATGTCAGACCTTATATATGTGAGGTACGTGTATGTCTCAATATTTGAGAGTGACAAAGTGTTGGCAATATGTCCGTGAACTGGTTGAGCCGTTGTGTGTATTGCTTGGATGACGTGCATCTGTCTAGCAGCCATGCTAAAGGTAGCTGGTCAGGCAGGGATAGAGCTGCCAGTGGTGAAAACCATGGAGAAAGGGATGTTTTTTTTACTGGAATTAGAGCTACTCTAGATAATTCTGTGTGTGTGTGTGTGTGTGTGTGTGTGTGTGTGTGTGTGTGTGTGTGTGAGTGTGTGTGTTTTTGTGTGGATATGAAGCCAAAGGATAGAGAACACAAATGCATAATCTCTCATAATCCATCAATGATATTGTTTTACATAAAAAGCATGTGTACACTTTTAAACACTGCCCTGGGTGGCCTGGACCTTGCAGTATGTGTAGTGGGTTTAACACCTAGACAACCACACACTTACTTATCTTATTCATGGAGAGCATTGTCAACCTGCTGCGCATCATTGCAACACACACACACACACAAACTCACACACAAACACAGACACTTACATAGTTCAGTTACAGTTAATCTGTTGATTCTCTTCCATTTGATAAAAATGCACACACACATACACAAGAGATAGATAGATAGATAGATAGATAGATAGATACTTTATTGATCCCCAAGGGGAAATTGAAGTGGAGAAGGAAGGAACTGAACTGAATTAGAAATATCTTTTTAATGAAATGGAGAAAAGACACAGAAAGAGTGACAGTGAGAGTGAGAGAGTGTGTAAAAGTGAGAGAAAGAGAGTTAAATTGTGCCATGTGCAAGAATGTGTCTACCTAATATATATTGTTAGTGTGCACACATTATCGTAACTTGGCCAAACTATTTACCGAATATGGATTTGTGTTCATTATGGCCTTTAAACCCACTATGTGTAAGTTTTATTTTTTTCGTATGAGAATTTCTCCCATCTATCGGCGAAGTGGTATACTGCACACGTTTGAATAAAATGTATTAGCCCTCCCCTTCCCACGGTCCTCATTTCCCACGGTCCTCATTTCCCATGGTCCTCATTTTGAAAATGGCGGCGCAAATGGATATTCTCATTTGGTACCCAACCACATCTATATATTAATGGAAATTTATGGGAAGTTTATGGGAACACTACAATTTATTCATGGAGGTAATTACCATTGTTTTATATTATATTTAAAAAATATATATTTTTAATAAAAGACGAAGATAAATAGAAGATAAATCCTACACATAGTGGCTTTAACTGACTTTACTAGCTTGTCAGTAAAGGTTGACGGTTCTGTTTGCTGTGGTACTGTAGGCCACAGGACCCTGATGCACATCTAGACAGATAGAAAAAAAGTACATGTGATTGTTACTGCGACACACATACACAGCTGTGTGTGTGTGTGTGTGTGTGTGTGTGTTCACATATGCATGTCTGTGTGTGTGTGTATCATAAAGTAAAGATGTTTTGATAGCTTTGCATCTGTTGTAGTATGTCTGCATTTACTGCCCACACTACTTATTCCCCCCCCCCCCCCCCCATCTCTCTCTGGCCTATTCATTCTTTCATTTACGTACTGCTTTTCCTGGTAACTTTGGACCCCAGCGTCATTAGCCATCTCAGAAGTTCCAGGTTGATCGACCTTTTCTTTTCCACTTTTTCTTTTGTTTCTCCTGCTCTCCATAATTCATGCAGTCTAATCAAAATGTCTCCTTGCATATCAGAGCAGTCTTGCTTATTCTCCTCCTTCCCCATCTCACCCCCTCCTTATTTCTTTTTCTCTATTTCTCTCTTTCTTTCTCTCACTCTCTCTTTCTGTTTCTTTCTCTCTCTCACTCCCTTTTATCAGTTTCTCTCTCTCTGACATTCTTTCTGACTCACTCTCTCACTTTTTCTCTTTTGTGTTTCTCACTCTCTCTGACCCTCACCCAACTACTTTCTATGTACTCTTGTACTCTCTCTCTCTCTCTCTCTCTCTCTCTCTCTCTCTCTTTCTTTCTGTGTTTTATTCACTGTGGGAAATAGTTTTCCTCGGGAGGACACCTGCTGCTCACCAAGTGTAATGTAGCCCATTTGAGGTTGTCTAAAGGATAACTGATGACCGGTGACCGTAATGACATTTTTGGCCCAAAAACTCATGATCTTGGGAGAAATTATCCCTTGGGTGTCTGAGGGACTGGTGGTATGGGCAATACTAACTGTATGTGTCTGGTCCTTGAGCCATGACAGGATCACACACACGCACACACCTGGATCAGTAATGTAGATGAGTCAGATCAGTGGTGTCTTCACTTGATATACACTCGAGGAAAGAATATAAGTCTGAAAAAGCACATCTTTTATGCATTCTGTGTGTGTGTGCATTGGAGGACAGTGGGGGGAAATTGAGTAAAGGGAAGTGATGGGGGCATTTTCTTTAATCACATTCCATACAGCACAATACAGCAAACCTGAAGAAGATGTTTGCGCTGCATTATGAATTATGCATTGGGGTAGGGGTGGTGGTGGTGGGGGGGACTTACATGCAACAATCTGTGTCTGTGTGACAGAAATGGGTGGATTTTTGTCATCATTATGTTAATGTGTGTGTGTGTGTGTGTGTGTGTGTGTGTGTGTGTGTGTGTGTGTGTGTGTGATTTGGTTACTGTCAGCTTGGGTTAGAGAAATAATTGATGTTTAGCTGTAGCTATGGAAGGCACTAAGGCAGACATGCTTGGCTATATAGGAACTGAGAATAGTCAAACGCACCAACACACACACACACACACACACACACACACATACATACATACACTCACACTACACTCACTCACAACAGGCACACACATACTCACACATACACACACACACACACACACACACACACACAACAGGCAACACACACATACTGGTCAATATGGTTTATGGGGACTGTAAGTTGGAACATCACTTGCGGGGACCACCATTTCTAAAGGTGCTGGAGGTCTGAAAAAAATCAGGTAAACTATTCAATGTTGTGTTGGCTGATACACGACTTAAAATTTCTGAATTTCTGATATAATGTTTGTAACAAGATTAATGGGGACCTGTGAAATGTCAGAGAAACATGACTGATGGGGACCTCATTAGCATATAATCTCCATATTACACACCAACATAAATGTGATTAGTGGGGACATAGTGCTATCCTTATGGTTCTGTTAAGCTGTTAGGTTTAAGGAATTGTCTAGTAAAATAAGTACAATAAAACACACTCCTAACTAAAGTGTTTAAGATATACAGAGCAGATGGAGGGTAAAAGAACAATTGCAAAAATAAAGCAAGTGTACATATTTACATAACTGTACACAATGCAAATTCGAAAAAGTTATTAAGAGTAAGAGACTAAAATCTGCCAAAGGACTTCTAATATCTTAAGGTATTGACACATAGGCATACAGAAGTTGGCAAGTCGAAGGCAATTGTAACATGGTGTCCAAAACTAACTTGCTAAACTCACAGACCGTACATTTTAGGGTGTAACTCTGTGATACTTACTCCTAGTCACATAAATCCTATATTTTCTGAAAGCTTGTAGATGTCATTTACTGTATGCAAAGCAATACCCCACCCATCTACATGGGCAAAATCTGATCGCAAACATTGTAGATGGGTGTCCAAAACAGACCAGCTCAACTCACAGCTAGTACTTTTTAGGGTGTAACTCTGTGATACTTACTCCTAGTCACATAAATCATACATTTTCTGAAAGCTTGTTAACTGTAGATGTCATTTAATGCATAGAAAGCCATACCCCACCCTTCAACATGGAAAATATTTCGTCACAAACATAGTAGATAGGTGTCCAAAACAAACCTTCTTTATTGACAGTAAGTGTATTTTAGAGTCTAACTCTGTGATACTTACTCCTACTCACCTAAATCATATATTTTCTGAAAGCTTGTTAAGTGTAGATGTCATTTAATGCATAGAAAGCCATACCCCACCCTTCTACATGGGAGGAATATGATCGCAAACATACCATATGGGCTGCGAAAACAAACTTTCTCTACTGACAGTAAGTACATTTTAGGGTGTAACTATATGATACTTCCACCTAGTCACATAAATCCTATATTTTCTGAAATCTTATCAAGTGTAAATGCCATTTAATGCATGCAAAGCCATACCTCACCCTTCAACATGGAAAAATCTGATAGCAAAAATTGTAGATAGGCGTCCAAAACAGACCCGCTCAACTCACAGTCAGTACATTTTACGGTGTAACTCTGTGATACTTACTCCTAGTCACCTCAATCATACATTTTCTGAAAGCTTGTTAAGTGTAGATGTCATTTAATGTACGCAAAACATTACCCCTCCTTTCTACATGGGAAATATCTGATCACAAACATAGTAGATGGGTGTCCAAAACAGACCCGCTCAACTCACAGTAAGTACATTTTAGGGTCTAACTCTGTGATACTTCCTCCTAGTCACCTCAATCATTCATTTTCTGAAAGCTTGGTAAGTGTAGATGTCATTTAGTGTACGCAAAACCATACCCCACCTTTCTACATGGGAAATATCTGATCACAAACATAGTAGATGGGTTTATAAAACTAACCTTCTTAATTGACAGTAAGTACATTTTAGGGTGTAACTCTGTGATACTTACTCCTAGTCATGTCAATCATATATTTTTTGAAAGCTTGTGAAGTATAGATGTCATTTAATGCACAGAAATCCATACCCCACCCTTCTACATGGGAAAAATCTGATCGCAAACATTGTAGATGGGCATCCAAAACAGACCCGCTCAACTCACAGTAAGTACATTTTAGGGTCTAACTTTGTGATACTTACTCCTAGTCACCTCAATCATACATTTTCTGAAAGCTTGTTAAGTGTAGATGTCATTTAATGTATGCAAAGCCATACCCCACCCTTCCATATGGGAAAAATATGATCGCAAACACACTAGATGGGCTGCGAAAACTAACATTCTTGATTGACAGTAAGTGTATTTTAGGGTGCAACTCTGTGATACATACTCTTAGTCACATAAATCCTATATTTTCTGAAAGCTTGTCAAGTGTAGATGTCATTTAATGCATAGAAAGCCATACCCTTCCTTTCTACATGGGAAATATCTGATCACAAACATAGTAGATGGGTGTCCAAAACAGACCCGCTCAACTCACAGTAAGCACATTTTAGGGTCTAACTCTGTGATACTTACTCCTAGTCACCTCAATCATACAATTTCTGAAAGCTTGTTAAGTGTAGATGTCATTTAATGTATGCAAAGCCATACCCCACCTTTCCACATGGGAAATATTGGTTCACAAACATAGTAGATGGGTGTCCAAAACTAACCTGCTAAACTCACAGTCAGTACATTTTAGGGTGTAACTCTGTAATACTTACTCCTAGTCACCTCAATCATACATTTTCTGAAAGCTTGTTAAGTGTAGATGTCATTTAATGTATGCAAAGCCATACCCCCCCTTCTACATGGGAAAAATCTGATCGCAAACATTGTAGATAGGCGTCCAAAACAGACCCGCTCAAATCACAGTAAGTACATTTTTGGGTGTAACTCTGTGATACTTACTCCTAGTCACCTCAATCATACATTTTCTGAAAGCTTGTTAAGTTTAGATGTCATTTAATGTATGCAAAGCCATTCCCCACCTTTCTACATGGGAAATATCTGATCAAACACAGTAGATGGGCGTCCAAAACAGACCCGCTCAACTCACACTTAGTACCTTTATGTTTTTTTTTTTTGGAGCTGACCCTCTAAGCTTGTAGTTGTGTCTGAAATTACCATCTCCCACGCCATTTCTCCAAAGTTCCCAGAGTGCATATAGAAATGTCGATTGTATTTCTAATGTCATAAATCAGTATCATAGAAATCAAGCTGTTGACTGATATGAGTGGCAGTAAGAGAAGTGAAGAAGATGAGTGAGATAACTCTTGAGTTTGTTCTAAAGGAGAAGTGTCCAAGAATATTCAGGGACACTGGTTCAACCTGTGTTTGGTTCTGAAATAGTTTAGCATGAGTAGAATGAGTTTTAAATTAAAATTCTGAAACTGAAGAGGAGGCATTTTTACTGTCAATGGAATGTCTTTATCCAGTCTTCACACTACATACATTGCAGTTTCTTTTTGTAGGATGTAATGCGGTTATAAACATAAAATTTCAGGTGCTGCCACTCTCGGTTCTTAAGAGTTTCATGCTCAGCCTTCAAACAGTTCATACAGTCGCGTTTTGCTGGCAGAGTGCAAGATGTGATGAAATTCTTCATATGCCTTTCTACCACCTGCACCTCTGTCTTCTGCCAGGGCATTTTCTTCGGGGTAGCTCTACCCTGACATGCTACAAAACAGAAAAAAGCAGTTAGAGTTATCCAGTCTACAGTTATCTATCAGCATCTGCTTTGTTTCAAAATAAAATTATTGCACTGGATAGAACTAAGATATTGTCAGTCAATCAATAATTTCTTATTTATTCTGTTAATCTTTGGGGAAAACAAGTATTAGTTTAATACACACAATACTGGGTGTAAATAGTAAATAATTTTTTTTTATCAGATCATTGTGTACAGTGTATGCTTGTATAATTTTGTAAAAATGAATTGAATTTAAATACATTTTTAAGACTGAATTTTTAGAAATATAATTTTTTTATCATCTCAACATGTTAGATTAAAATATATAGATAGATCTAAAATATACAGATATATATTGACATCACACACAAGTCCAGCAAGAAATTCATACACACCTATACTTTAATTGAGAGACATACGACTGTTTACATGAAAGTATTACATCCTTTACAGCCAAGTAGTATGTATATAAAATAACACGTCTTAAAAATGCAGTGTGGGGACATTTTACACACTATCGTAAAGTTCCCTATGGGGACCCGCT
>JAGFZM010000212.1:253379-271038 GCA_017657215.1 Limnothrissa miodon
ACACACACACACACACACACACACACACACACATTCATAATTGCAACGTTGCTTTGTTTATGTTAATGTGAACTGCCTGTCTTTGTGTCCCAGTAACGTCTGTTGTTCTTTTTTCTCTGTCAGGAAAATCATCGAGGTGAAGATCATTGATGATGAGGAGTATGAGAAAAACAAAACATTCACCATTGAGCTGGGTGAACCAGTACTGTTGGAGATTGGACAAAAGCATGGTATGTGTGTGTGTGTGTGTGTGTGTGTGTGTGTGTGCGCAGAGGGTAAGCTGCTGACCCCCTCTATCTCTTACTACATTGAGTCTTTTTCTCTCCCTCTCTCTCTCTCTCTCTCCCTCTCTCTCTCTCTCTCACACACACACACACACACAC
This sequence comes from Limnothrissa miodon, assembly GCA_017657215.1. Taxonomy (NCBI): domain Eukaryota; kingdom Metazoa; phylum Chordata; class Actinopteri; order Clupeiformes; family Clupeidae; genus Limnothrissa; species Limnothrissa miodon. Next base: position 253,763 of record JAGFZM010000212.1, read on the forward strand.
ATACACACACACACACACACAAGCACACACAGGCTGTGTTTATTGAAATAATGCATTGGTTTGGATTTGGGTACCATTGTTAGTCATCTTGTTTCAGATTCCAGTAATTTCAAAGAAAGAGAGAAAAAAAGAGAAAAGAGAGAGAGAGAGAGAGAGAGAGAATGCAATTCTCTGCATTCTAATTGTTTACAGATTCAGTAATGCCATTTTTTATGTTCAGTTGTGCATTTGTATTTTTTTTGTATTTATTTAGCTGTAAATGCATGTGTTTGGTTGAAGGTAGTGTTAGCAATTAGCTTAGCCCAGGGTGGGAAAAACCTTAGCGCAGAAAATACTGACTTTCAATAGTGGGAGCACGTCTCATCTCATAGCATAGTGGCCTGCATTCTGATCAGCACGCCTCACATTAATTATGGAGCTTTTGACTGAATCGAATGTCCTTGGTTTTTCATATAGGTAATTGCTTTCAATTATTGGGAAAGAATGGCTTCCTGAGAATCTCAATCACACAATGCCAGCCTTGAATGTACTACATTCAAGTGTTTATTGGATATAATAATAAATAATGAACTTTACACTCATATCCTATTCTGAGCAGAGAGAAAGAGAGTGTTAGTGGGATATATCAAGCAGGACCACAGTGATTTGAATGCTCAATGATCCTAACTCTTATACAGAAACATCACTATGTCCAGTGTGTATGTCAGCAATGTTCTGTGTGTATGTTGTTTATGTCCAATGTTTTGCACTGGAGATGAACAAGCAAGACTGCCCTGATATGTGAGGGGACATTTTGATTATGTACTGTTTTGCACTGGAGATGCTACAACCTCTCTCTCTCTCTCTCTCTCTCTCTCTCTCTCTGTTCTGTCTCTCCCTTACACTATCTTTCTCTCTCTGTGTATTTTTCCCCTATCTCTCAGGGGACTCCAATGAGAATAAGCCAGTTGTGGGGGCAGAGGAGGAGGAGGTGGCTAAGATGGGTTGCCCCAGTCTGGGGGAGCACACTCGGCTGGAGGTGGTCATTGAGGAGTCCTACGAATTCAAGGTAACCCGCTACCAGCAGCTCTTAGTGTGCAGCCCTTGAGAAGGCTGCAGTACTACATTTCCAATCCCAAATCCCCTCTGATAAATTATGATTGCACACAGTACAGAAGCACTCTGGGAACAACAGCAAACTGTGTGTGTGTTTGGGTGTATGCATATGTGTGGTTTAATGTATGTCTCTGTGTGTGTGTGTGTGTGTGTGCGTGTGTGTGTGTAGAGCACAGTGGATAAGCTCATCAAGAAGACCAACCTGGCTCTGGTTGTGGGTAGCAGCAGCTGGAGGGAGCAGTTTGTCAGTGCTGTCACGGTCAGCGCAGGTCAGTCACTTACACCTTGTCTACTCTCACCCACTTCCTGTCCACACACATCACATCCTGGGTCACCAGCAGTATCCCATGTCAGTGGCATAGACGAATTTACCGTTTTATAGTTATCATAATTTAATCAATTTAATTCCATTTAAATTATTCTATTCAATTTATTTGTAAAACATTATTCAGTGCAAAGTCAAATATGATAGATATGTAGGTAGTATGCTCAATGTTTATGTCATTAATTCTGATCGTTCAAAGTGCATTTTAGCTGTTGTGAAATTTCCAATCATGATTAAATCCAGATGGTATTTAATGCACATCAGTCTTTACCTGCCTTGTGCAGATGACAATATTGTTTTTGCCCACAATGTCTGTTTTAGTAAAAATAATTTTATAGTGTTTTCCCTTTAAAGCAAAATACTGATGGTTTAAACTCCTGGTTTTAACTTGCCTGTTGAACCTCCAGGAGATGACGATGAGGAAGAAAGTGGCGAGGAGCGTCTGCCCTCCTGCTTCGACTACATCATGCACTTCCTTACCGTCTTCTGGAAGGTTCTCTTTGCCTTTGTGCCGCCCACCGAGTACTGGAACGGTTGGGCCTGCTTCATCGTGTCCATCACCCTCATCGGCGTGCTGACGGCCATCACCGGTGATCTGGCCTCCCACTTCGGCTGCACCATTGGCCTCAAGGACTCTGTCACCGCTGTGGTCTTCGTGGCCCTTGGCACTTCTGTACCGGGTAGGTAGAGATGAATTCTTCTGATGTATTCTTAGTCACATTAATTGCAGCCCGCTGGTTTTACCCTAGGTCCCCAAACTGCTGTTGTCCCCATTCTTTTCAATAATCCTGTCACATGCTATATGTTTTCACGGCAAAGATAAAAAACCCCTGGCCAACAACTATCCCAGTTTAGCCTGATTCTACCCTAGGGGTGCGTAGGGAAGGTGCCAGTGACTGATTGAAGTGTGGAATGGAACGTACCAAGTGGGGGTGGGAGGGGGAGGATGCTGTAGTCGTCTATTCTACTGTACAGTATGTGTTGTGAAATAGTTACTTTTAAGATTGAATGGTGGTTGGATCCAGTGGTACTTTTCCCCCCATTATGGCCCTAATCGCATGATGTGTTAATGCAAGCATGGAAGTTATAAGATATATACAGTATAATGTGTTGAAGAGAATTCACAAGATCAAGCCCAGGTGTCTTTCTGGGTTATGTGTGTGTGTGTAAGAGAGAGAGAGAGAGTGTGTATGACAGAATGAGAGAATGTGTGGAATATTGAGACTTCAGGGCACATATTTGTTGTGCTTCGTGTGTGTGTGTGTGTGAGCGTGTGTGTTTGATGTTGCACCTGGGGGCCAGCCACATTTTCTTGTTTAAATTCTTTTCATTTTCTCCTGTGTGCTGTTCTCACCTGCTCCCTGTATCTCTCTGTTTGTCCTTATTGTCCTTAAGGCTCTCTCACTCATCTTATATGAGCCCCCCCCCCCCCCCCTCCCTCTCTCTCTCTCTCTCTCTCTCTCTTGTTACCCTGTCTGGTCAGTGGCCATGGTTGTAATATCTAATTTCTCTTTCTTTCATTATTCTCTCTCTCTTTCTCTTTGTATTCTAAATCTCCTCATCTATCTGACTGGCTCTGGCTTCCTTTTTTAAGCTTATTTCATTTTGAGACGTTTCTCTAATGAAAACATATTTATTGTTGTTTACAAAAGGGCCCACCTGATTAAATACATACATAGTGCAACTTTCTACTTTTCACCTGCTTTATCCAACATGTGCTTTTAATACAAAAGACTGTCTCAAAACACTGTATCATCATTTCTGTGAACTGCCTCTCTCTCTATCCATTTTCTGCTTGATATTAAATATACCGATATAATGTACTTATTCATCTTAAAAAGAACTGCCATCCACACTCGGTGAACAAGAACAAGAGCCGGTTAGGCATAATCTATAATCCGACCAGATTGGGTTTGTTCTCTCGTTTTGGACATGATTAATTGCAGATTATCAGTGTTGGTCTACATTTCTTCTCATCATTAATTGATGAGCTACCAGGAGTGCACTGGTGTGAAAAATATGCCGGGCAGATAGAAATGGAGATGGTTGACACATCCCAGAATAATCGTCCCCAGCCATACTAAAACCTTCAGAGGGTGGGGGGCAGCTTGGTTTTGGATATGGAGTGGCAAAAATTATGGGGCTGCAAATTAAAAACAAAATAAATAAAAAAAACATTCTGAATCTTCAACGTCTGCATTAAAGCCAATTACTCAGTTTCCTATTCCTTTGAATATTTAGACAGCTTGAGCTTGTAGTTCATTAAAATATGGTTGGCCAAGTCTGCGAAAAGCATTTTTATTTTGTTGATTGCTATATCTCGCTCATATTTTTCCTTTCCACACACTCTCTCTCTCTCTGGCTGCTTTTGGCTCTGGAAGTTCTGTTTCTGATGTTTGGGGAATGGCTCTTAAAGTCGAATGTTTGACAGACAGAGAGGTTTGCACACTTGCTGTCTCCTCCATTAAGCTGTTGATAAAAAACCTGCGGTTATTCAGATGATATATTTATGCATGTATGTTTTTTTAATGATGCATTAATGTGAAAGACACTGATTATACATACGTATGTTGGAGTTTCAAGCTTCTCCCTCTCTCTCCATTCCTTTTTTTCCCTCACCCACTTTACTCTCCACTTTTCTTTCTATATCTCCCTCTCTCTCTGTCTTTCTCTGTCTCCCCATCTCTCTTGCTCTCTCTCCCTTTCTCTGTCTCTGTCTCTCCCTCTCTCTCTCTTTCTCCTATCCTCTCCTGTCCCCCAGACACCTTTGCCAGTAAGGTAGCTGCCATCCAGGACCAGTACGCTGATGCCTCCATCGGCAACGTGACGGGCAGCAACGCCGTCAACGTCTTCCTGGGCATCGGCGTGGCGTGGACCATCGCCGCCGTGCACTGGCGCCTGAAGGGCAAGCCCTTCTCCGTGCCGCCCGGCTCTCTGGCTTTCTCCGTCACCCTCTTCACTGCCCTGGCCGTCGTGGCCGTCACAGTGCTCCTGTACCGGCGGCGCCCCTCAGTGGCCGGGGGAGAGCTGGGCGGCCCGCGGACTTGCAAACTCATCACGGCCGCCCTCTTCTTCAGCCTCTGGCTCGTCTACATCCTCATGGCCTCGCTGGAAGCCTACTGCCACATCCCTGGCTTCTGAGGGGGAGAGAAGGAAGAATGAAGAGAACAAGTTAGAGAGAGGGGGGGAGGGAGAATGAGAGGAGAGAGAGAGAAGAGAGAAGAGGGATAGGAGAAGAGCATAAAAGGCAGCATTTTTATGAATTGGATGTGATTTAAAATAAAAAATGTGAAATAATAAAAAAAACATACTGAACTCGAGGCAAAAAGAAACGAAGAGAAGGGTGGGTGGGAAAGAAAGGATGTCAAACAGTGATGTGACCAATTGCCGTCTTTAATGAAGAAAATGGGAAAAATGAAGGTGTGTAACTATGGAGCTCTGAAGAAACCTGGGACTGCCTCTCTGCCAGCCTGTATACAGACTGTTCCCATGTCCACCTGTCTTTAAATACACCTGTTATTCCTTGTCCTTGTGCTTTCTCTCTTTTTCCTCAGCTGTTTTCACTTACTTCTCCCTTACTCTATCTCTTTCCCTTTCTCCTTCTATCTCATTCCTTCTCCCTGATTCAAAATTTCCCTCCCTTGCTTTCCCTTTCTCTCTTTTTATCTCTCTCTCTCACACACTTTTAAAATGTCAATCCCTCTCTCTCCCTTTCTGTCAAATGCAGTATGCAGCAGCTATGTGTCCTACTCCACAGTGACTCTGCCTTACCACAACTGTACCGTGAGGTTTAACGCAGTCCTCACTTTGTCTTAACCAGTAGGAGTCTCTCTATGTCCCCTTACTGACCCGTCCTTGCTCTTGTTGAGCTGAAACCCTTACTGTGCATTCCCTTAGGTCGCCACGTGGGGACCGTGGTTTTCTACTCCCCAAGTTCTTTTTTTTATTTTCTGTGTAACTGTGTCAGTGATGTGGTAAAGTTGTATTACTGTTTTGTTTTTTGTTCTTTTGTTTTTTGTTTTTCTAAATGAAATGAAGTGCGGGAACTCCCAAAATAGTTTGAAAGGATTCGCATGATCGTAAAGTCAATAACAAAGGTTCTGTGTGTGTGTGTGTGTGTGTGTGTGTGTGTGTGTGTGTGGTGTCAGTCTCAGTAAGCAAATGCATACGACAAAGCCAAGGGCTGATAGGAATGAAAAAAGAACGTGAAAGACGGTGTATGTTGACTTCATCCCTCTTAATCGGTGTAGAGAAAGAAATGTATTGAGAAGCAAAAAAACAACAAAAAACAGAATGCTTTGTTGAATGCAGGAGTGCATTGTAAGAAATACTGGAGAGCTATTGTGGGTACTCCACTCTTAAGTACAGTACTATAGCTTGAGTTTAGCATTAGCTAATATATACTAGGTCATGGACAAATATTGTGGTCGGTGTGAAGACAGTGTATTAAAAAAAATCACACACAAGAAAAACACACAGGCTGTGACTGAAAATGTGACTTTGACCTAGGACAGTTTAGACCTTTAGAACTTTATGGACTTGATACATGCATGTCTCATTGTGTTAAATGATGTTCTTACAGTGGATGGACTGATAGCCAGTCATACACATCAAACAGTATTGTTGATTTTGATTTTGTATTTTGACTTTTTTTTGTCTGTTTCGGTTTTAATGATACTTGCCTACCGTGCTATTTGATACAGTTATTTATGTCATCCGTATTTATTTTTTGTGTTAATTATGAGAACTCCCCCATTAGTCGTTTGAGGTAGAATCTGGTATGATTTGTTTAAATGCTACTGTAAACTAGATCTGATTCTTCTGATCTCTTTATGTTGATCAACAAAATCCTTCATTTTTGCAGCATCACCCTGCAGAATCTCTCGCTAGTACTGACCTTAACTTAATATAGTTTATCCAGTGTGACCTGGTGTACACCTACTGCAGTCTTAACCCGTGCTCTGCCTCAAACGAAACCCTCCTTAGTCCGGTTTCAATCAAACAAGTTTTCAATCAGGTCTGCGCCCAATTGAATCCCATTTGAACCAATACTACACCACCTGTAGTGTGTGTTACCTGTAGTGTTGACCCTTGGCATAGTGTTAGTACAGTCTAGACCCGACTCAACTCAAAAGGAAGTAGTACTGTACCAGCCCTGACTCCAAATGAGCTGATTCCCTTTACCGACTGGAAAACACATTGTTGCCTGAATGATCAGGTTTATTCAGTATGTTCCAGGTTTAATGAGGGCTAATTTTTTTTTTGTTGATTTGCAATAGCAATGTCCTTAGTTGAGATGCTAATACCCAATTACAGATTGTATGATGAGTTTGATAGCAACCCAATTTAACAAAAAACCTGGCCAATGGTATCCAAACTTCATTTGGGAGTTAATTCTGGACACAAACACACACACACACACTCCACTTCCGGACACTAATTCCACTGAAATGTCGGTGAGAACCCAGGCGACCAAATCGAGGCAACACTTCCTGTCCCAACCCGGCCTCCAAACACCTCAGTAGAGCCCGACGCAGGCGATTCACCACAAAGGCGAAATACGCAAACAACTTCTCACTTCTTCGTCTCTCTCCCTCTTCCTCTTCCTCCTCCCCCTCTCCCTGGTCTCGCTGGATCTTCACCAAACCCTTAATTGGCCCGAGCGCGTCTACTCGCTAAACGGATGACGCTGAGGGGTGGTGCAGTGAGACGGAGTCTCGGGTGGGTGCGCGGGAGCTGACGGTTATAGCCTCTTGTGTCAATATGCGGCTATAAAAAGCAGGGGGAAGGCAGTCACGGCCATTGTTTTGGGTGAGAGTGAATGCGTAGATGGTGTATTTTTAGGCCGTCCTGTTGCTAGGAGACGAGTGTGGCGAGTGTCGGCTTTGTTCAGTTCGCTCTGCTACTGGTGTCACTGTATTGGTGGCGGTGTGTACGGGTTATTATCGTAGTGAGTCTTTGTGTGCGGCTGCGTGTGGGTTGATTGTCTCGTATATGTGTCTTTGTGCACGTGTGTGTGTGTGTGTGTTTTCATGTTTGTGTCTTTGTACACGTGTGTGTGTGTGTGTGTAACCAAGATAATCTCCTTAGTGCATACTACCTGTGGCCATGCCCCCTGTGGCCTAATGAATTAGAGTGCCATCACTAACGTTCTGGCGAAAGTGAACACCCCATAATTGCATTCCTTTACACTCTCCTTTTTTTGTCTGGGGAATAAAATGAAGTGTGAACTAGGGAGAGCGAACAGAGAGAGAGAGAGTGAGAGAGAGTATTAGGTGTATTTTTTGTGCCACTGAAATGAAATCCTTGTGAGGTAGGCTTAGAAAAGAATTCAAAGTGTGTGTGTGTGTGTACGAGACACTTTCACTTGTGAGGCCTCTGCCGACCCCCCCTTTCGGCCTGTAGGATTACATTTACGACTGCAGATAAGTAAGGCCTTAGTCCCAGAGCGCAGCCCCGCCATTGGCATCACTATTGTTCTAGTAATAATAACCAATGGACAGACGGGGAGAATGCCACAGATTAAATGGACAGCAATGCGCGTGCATATGTTTGGCCAACAGTTCGCAAAAGGCTCAAACTAATCTGTTTGTGTGTGGGCCGAGAGATAACGAAAGTCAGAGAAAAATCACAGTGAGTGCATGTGTGTGAGTGTGTGTCTCTGTGTGTGTGAGTGTGTCTCTGTGTGTGTGTGTGTGTGAATGTGTACATGTGTTTGTTTGTATGCTTTTGTCAATATATCAAAATGTCTCTGTTGGCTTTGTGCCTGACATTCTGATCCAATCAGTGAGATTGGAGTGTTTGAGTGTCAGTGACTCTGTGTCTGACAGCTATCAGAAACAATGCACTCACACACACACACACATACCTACATGAACATGCCGGCAAGACACACACATATACACACAAATCATTTTAATCGTCTAAAACACACATGTACATGCTTAAACACGAACACAAAGATATAATTCTTTCCTTTTTCATAATATTAACAGTGATGTAACAATGCCTGTGTTGCCATATACTGTACACAAACATGCTTAAGCCCTTTTTATATACTAACCCACACAGACTCACACACACACACACACACACACACACACACAATCAATCTCCTATGAGTGTAGATAATTATTGCATCTCTCCCTGGTGTAAGTTAAGATTACCGATAGTTTTGTTTTTGGACACACACACTGGCAACAGAACCATAGGACTGTGAATAGACAATAAACCATTCCAGTAGACTTGATTCAGCTCATGTTTATGTGGACTGTCATGTATAAAACTGTACTGAACTATGTGAACTCAATCCATTGCTCTGCTCCCAGTACCATACAGAGTGTGTGTTTGTGTGTGTTCAGCCTGCTGCACTCAGTGTGTATCACATGTGTGTGCGTGTGTGGGAGGGTGTATTGTATGTGTGTGTGTGTGTGTGTGTCTAATGAGAAAGACTTATCAGAAATGCAGTGTGTCAGCTGGGCTGTTGAGTCATGGTGTAGGCTCACTCATGAGTTGATGTTGTCATTTTTCTTTATCACTGCGGACCACTCCTGTATGTGTGCTGTCTGTGTATGGGTGGCCTATTGTGTGTGTGTGTGTGTGTGTGTGCACCCATGAGCATGTCTTCTGCTGTTTTTGTGTGTTGGCATGGGCACAGTATGTTATTATTGTAAGTGCGAGCTGGATTCTATGCTTGTGTGTATGTGCTGTGTGTGTGTGTGTGTGTGTGTGTGGCCCTCCGGCATGTCCATGTGCCACTGTCTATCTCATCGGAGCATTTCTCTCCCTTTGTGTGTGCTTGGCTCGGCCTTTCCCGTTATCACAACATGCTTTAGATTAGCCATTCGTCAACCATCACTTCCACCAGATTAGGCTTTCAATTAATTTCCTCTCTCTTCCTGACTTGAGTCACTGTGGCAGTGGAGGAGCTGCCAAGTCCTCTCCTTCTGTGGAACGTCTTATCGCCCGATCCGAACTTTGGAAATTCCATTTTAAAAAAAAATGACTTAGGGCTTTTCTTTTGTTCTGTGTCATTTTTCTCAAGTAGAAGCAATAGAGATTAGGCATCCAAGCATTCAATCATTTGAAGACTGTATAGTGTGTGTGTGTGTGTGTGTGTGTGTGTGTGTGTGTGTGTGTTTGCGTGTGATGCGTGTGTATTTGTTTGCATGTCACCTCCAGCCCATTCCAAACGATGAAATGTGGTGTAGATGAAAAAAAAAAACCATTCAGAAATATTTTTTAATGAAAAAAGCCTATTATGAGAAAAAAAACTAATGAAGTTACACTATGTTGTTTACAGATATCATGTTCTTTCTTTTATTCTTTTATTTTGAAATCTGAATTAAAAATTTAACAATGATACCTTTCCTGATGTGGCTCTCTTCTGTTGGCTCAGACCCGGTTACTGCTAAGGGTGTGAATGTGTAGACTCGTGCTTTTGTGTTTTCGGACATGAAAATGGTCCTACTCACCTACAAACACATCACCTCAATAGATAGACTCTCGGAAAAAAAAAAGCCAGATGAAAAGAAGTTTGAAAGAGAAGAAAGAAAGAGAGAGAGTTGTGTGAGTGAGAAAGAGAAGGAGAGAGAAAGTGTGTGTGTGAGTGAGAGAGAGAGAGCATGAGAGAGTGTGTGTGTGTGAGTGAGAGAGAGAGATGGTTAGAAGTGTTTTCCTCGGCTGGAGTTGGGTGATTTGACAGAAGCGAGGGAGAGACAGTGAGGCGGGACTAGTTTCCTTGGCTCGAGTCGGGTGATTTGACAGAAGCCAGGCATGACAGATAGACAGACGTCTCCTATTCCCTCACGGCCGGCAGTCATCCTCACCACCAGCGGAGAGGAACGAGCCAGTAAGAACAGGAATCGAGAGAGAGAGGGGAGGTAGAGAGGGAGAGGAAAAAAAATGAAAGAAAATACTCACAGGGGAAAGGATTCAAGCACAGAGCAGGGAAGGACTACTGAAGCAGACAGATAAAAATAAGGCGAAGATAAACATGAGAAGAAAACTGATGGAGAAAGTTTTTGACTACAAAAAGTGCACTTGATCATGAAATATAGGATTATATTTATATAATGGGGGGATGGCGGGGGCTTTTGCATATATTTAGATAGCACATTAGTGAGAGAGGCAGGAGATGAGAGGGAGAGACGGGGAACGATCAGGAAATGACCTTTAACCCCAGGTCACCTCATGGTTTGGGCACTTTAGCAGAGCGAGCCCTGATGCACTCCACTTTGGTCTATTTTCAAACGTAACTAACCTGGTAGTCTTTGAACAAGAGCAATCATACCTCACATGCATACCTAGGCAGAGAGACAATGTCCTGCAACTCTGCACAAGAATAGAGCAGTTCCAGATCACCTCATTACGCTTGCCTTCACTTGGATTGGCAATTACCTAGTCTTCTGTCCGATCAGACATCTACCAGGTCATTATAAGTACATGCTCCCAAAGCAAGGTTAGTCCCTGAAATGGGCCTGAAAAAGATCCTTTCAGGCTGGCCCGGTCAGTAGAAATGTGCATACCCTAAAGTACCAGTAAAATTATACCAGAAATGCATCTATGTTTGTTTTTAGACAGTACCAGCATTGCAAACCCACTGGCTACCACTAGGGTGCATCAAGAATTCTGGGCCATGTTTAATCTGCATTAGCTTTTTCTGCAGAGAAGATTGTACAACCCAGCTTCAGATGTGGCCCAATCTATTCTCTTTCTAAAATAAAAATCAATGTGGGGATTCTTCATTCCCTTTCAATATCTGAGCAGTATTTTCAACAGTGAGATCTGGCGTGAATCAGTCCATAGTCCTTTTATTATGTCTGTGGGAAAAAATGAACCGGATAAACTGGTACAACTTAGACAGAATAACAATTGATTCATGCTTAATTTCTCATATATATAATCACTATACTGGGGTATGTGTATTTAACTGTTAACTGTTAATCTTTTTGCTTGTACAACACACACCCTTTATAAATGAAGATTAGCACTTTACTCAATACGCTCCAACCACTGGTGGTGTTCAATAGAATTCACAACTGTTACTTCTCAATCCATGATCACCCTAAGTCTGTCCTGTGATGATAAAACCGGTGTTATTTATTTTCATAAACAGGTGTTACATATTTTCAGTTATTTCAGAGATTGCTGTGAGTTAGAGAATTTATCAAAGGGTGTATCTGCAAAGCAGTGGACATGATTCAGTTCACATTCACAAATTCTGGGTTCAAGATAGCCGGCTTTCTATATCACGAACAAGTGAAGCGAGAAAGAGATGCTAAATATCTGTCATGCCAACCCCTAGTGTGCAACTGGCACTGACGTGCAGCGCGCTGGCATGACCTCCACTTCCTGCAAGCCGAGCAGACTTAAGTTCTCCGTCACTCCTGTGCTGAACATGCAGAATGGGGGCCAAGAGAATATGGGAGAGAGAGCGCGAGCGAAGGAGTGAGAGAGTAAAGGAGGAGGGGAAAAGAAAAGACGGATAAAAGATTGAGTGAGAAAGTGAAGCAAAGCTTCCAACGTGCTTTTGTCCTGCCAGCCTTGTTCCATTTATCCCTCCTCTGTGTGTGTGTGTGTGTGTCTTCTCCCATAAGTACCTAGTTTCACACGGCTGGTGTCGGAAGTAGAGTGGAAGTTGGGGAGAGGGGGGGATAAAACAAATCGTATAGACGGATAATTCAGATTTAAATTATGTAAGCCTTTTCTATTTTGGGGCCGTTCACTAAGCAGTTGAAAGGCTTCACGTTCCATGCCTACTGTGTATGTAGATACTTTCCTTGCTGTTTCTTACCCGGCGATGCAATATGTCTTTAAAAAACAAGAGGGATGCTGTTCTTCCTTCGTTCCGTTCCTGTCGTCCTTTCGCAAACCCCTTCGCTCCAGTCGCCGAGGAGATGGCAGAATGGTGACAGCCCAAGGGCCGCTGCTGGGAGGGTTTCCGTGGTGATCGTCTCGATGCAGTGGTGTGGGAAGCAGTAGTAGGATGTACTTCACCTACACACATGCACAGGCACACACAGAGATGCAGACGCACACACACACACACAAAAGGAGACACAGATTCAAGCATATGCACACATCTAGGGAGAGGGGGCAATGACCTCCTTGGATTTTATTTTACAGTCCTTAGCCTTGCTTCAGTCAGCACTTACAGTGTGAGTTTTGTTTGTGGCAGTGTAAGTTGTTTCTCTGTCCATTATCTGAGTTCAATCTGAACGGATTTGGCCTCAGGTCGTACCTATACAGTCCAATGCAGTCTGTGGCAGCACAGCACTGCTTGAGCGTGTGCTACTGATGAAGGGGAAAGACTGTAGATTGCATACACACACACACACACAGAATATTGTCTACACAAACACAGTTTGTGCACACTGTTCAGATAGTGACACACACACAAAACCTTACTTTTACAGTATTACTCAACAATGACTTCAAAGTCCCTCACAGACAGTTGCAGTAGAGACTTCAACACCTCAACAGTTCATTAATCACAGATTTATGCTGATCTTTCAATGGATATGCCAAATTAAACATTTGACTTTCAACATTGGGTGAACAATACTGAGTAAGCAGTTGTCTTTTGTGGGATGGATAGTGGATATATGCACCTGCACACTATAGGGCTAGGCCTACACTTAAGGTTTTTTGGGACATGGCACAGCAGACATCCATTGCAACCACAGACTGATTGTAAGCTGTATATTTAGCAGTAATTTAATTACACAGGTTTTCAGACAAACATAATGAATTACTGTAACTTTTATTTTGTAATTATGTCATTTTGTTACATGTAAATTGTCACTCCCCAACACAGACACCCATTACTATAGTTGACTTTGCTGATTCCAAAGCATTGCACAGTATTCTTTAGCGGTTTTTATTACCGCAAGACATTATTCATTCCTTCATTCATTCGTAGTGTTTAGAAGCCCCATGCATCATCTCCCGTTGTGGGCTAAATTACCCATAGCAGCTAACACTATGTATATAATGTCTTCTGCTTCATATGAGCACGTGTAGATTATGAAAAAGGAAACAGGAAACTGCAAGAACTGCAAATGTGGGAAAACTGTCTAAAAGAAAAGACCGGCCAAAGCAATACTCTAGACAAAATCCGGGATTTATTGAATGTACAGTTTATATTATTTATCGGCACAATAAAAATTACATCCAGAAGAACAATTTTTCCCTTTAGTGAGCAGACCAGTACTTTTTCTACATACAGTGTTAATGCTTTAGGAAAAAATAACCACCAGAAATATAAACAGTAGAAGAGAAAGGGGGAGAGAGAGACAGAGAGAGAGAGAAAGAAAGAAAGAAAGAAAGAGAGAGAGAGAGAGAGAGAGAGAAACCAGTGCCTCTGAGTTATGCAGTTGTGTTCTTTTTTGCAAGGGGTTTTAAAGCTCTGAGCAACACTATTATAACTGTAATAGCCACATCCCTTAAAGGTTGTTTCGCACCACGAGTGGATTTGGTCAAGATTTCATTAAGAGATGCATTCCTCCCTTCATCACTCACTCAAGTTGATACAAATATCTCTGAGCTCCCTTTTTTCTCAGGGGATAAAAATACAATTCAAACATTGGTTAGTGAGCAGGTCAGCCATCTCACAATTCAGACAACTACTACAGGAAATTGAAGAAAAGAGAGGGAGAGTATACATGTACGTCTGTATGAAATTAAAGCCAAGACACCAGGGAAAATAAAAAAGTGCAATAGGTAATTTTGTAAAAAGGTACGCCTTCTCTATGTCGCTTTATCTAATTATTAGTGATTAAATATACACCAACAGTTACTCCATATACACATATATGAGTTTGGCTCAAGGGGATTTAATGTCTCACCCCTAAGCTACTATACACATAGAACACTCACCTCGCTACTGTAAAGGCCAGAAACACGAGGAATGAAACTGTATCCTCACAGTACCTCCTGGCCCAAAACAAAACACATTAGTGACTTAGTTTCTTGCTCTAAATAATGATAATAAAAAAAAAGTCTAGGTAAAAGTAAGGTAGATATGGCATGGAGGAATAATTGTACAATTCCAAGGTGACTGAATCCAGAGAGCAGATTAAAATAAAATATTTTTTTCAAAAAGTAGTAAAATAACGAAAAATGAAAAGTTTAAAATGGAAGTAAAATGGTTAAAAACAACAATGATATTAAAAAAAAAGGTGACGCTTTACTGTTCATCTATCTTATGAAAGCCATAAAGGCAGCAAAAAGCAGTTTGGAAATGGCCTTAAACAACAGCACAGAGCTTTTAGGTCTAAGGATACCTTTATACCACAGTGCCCTGCCACTTTCAAACATATACATATAATATCACATGTACATTAAAGTCAGTAGTAAGTACATACAGAAGTACACAGATTAAACACAAGCAATATTGTAGACACAATCTATATGGTGTAGACATATGGTACGCTATAGGAGTCTTTACAAATGTATCTGCGACAGCCTCTTCACTTTGGTAGGACCCAGTGTTGCCAACCACTGTACTCCAATGTGGTATACACTTTTGCCCTTGTATGGACCTTTAAAGCATTACAACAGATAAAAGAATGCACTCACTCAGAACCTTGTATTTTCACTGAGAAATTTGTGGGGGGAGTGAGGAGATATTTACTATATTTTCCTTTGGTTTTGGATGTGCAAAAGTGTTAATAAAATAATTAAAAAGGCAAAATCTCTTTCTCCTTTAAGGTCATAAAAATGGGGACTTAATGGGGAAATCCGGAGTGAATCAGTCAATAGGCAAGTTGTTTAAGATCACTAAGTTATGTCTGTACTGTAGGAATAGAAAGCACCAGACAAAAAGATGCAACATAAACCCCATGCCAAACTAGTAACTAATGTGAACTGAATGGGGCATAGCAAGATAAAACCTGTTGCATTTACTTAGTGAGAGTTGCCAGGTTCATTACTCTGTGCTCAGTTCATTCAGTGTGTATCAAAGGTTTTCTTTTCATACTGACCACGTTTGGTGACCTCAAACAAACAGGGCTATGGACAGATTCAACCTGGATTTCTCCTCTATAGACTTTGGTGCATAGGCCATGATTATGTGGCTAACAAGCCTCTTTCGCATGGGGCTTTCACATGCAAAGCAGACAGACCTGGGTGAGCCATCTTCAAACAAGTTCAATTACCTTGTGGCCTATAAACTGGGTGGAAGGGTAGGGGGATATTATTCTAAGCAACTAATGTTGTGGAATTGAATGAAGGATCTCCACTGACAGTGTAGTGGTTTGGTTTCTGAATGTGGGCTGGACATTAGGCTGTTTCACTACAGTCTCACAGCATATGTTGTTCGTCCAAGTGTCACTTTACAAGGACAGCGTTTCCTCTCCAAACACTGTAAGGATGTGGGGAAACGATGAGTCAACCACACACACAGACTAAAGTAAAACAGTGATATTTAGTACCATTTCCACCAGACAAAACATGCAGACCCAAAGAAAGTTTCTCTGCCATTGATGAAGTACAGAGTAGACACCAACACATTATTATTCTTTCTCCCTCTCTCACTCACACACACACACACACACACACACACACAAACACAAATACACTCACACCTAAAGCGCAACTTCTCTTGGCCAAGTTTACTGTGGGTACACGACTTTTTCGAACCATAAAAAGTAAATCAACAAAATAAAATTAAAATCAACAAAAGGGACAGTGCACTCAACATCAAGAACTACAACAACAAAAAGAATACTAAAAAAACTGTGACTGTGACTTTTCCGCCGCGCTCAGATGAATGCTAATGGCCTCTGACGAGCCCTCTGCTCACACTCAGATGCTGAACAAGCGTCTGGGCTAATGCCGTCTGACAGTATGCAGAGCCAGTTAGCATGTGTTTGTCTGCCTCCCCCTCATGCAGTGTGGCAGCCGCACGCACACACGCCTCGCTCCACGCTCTACACCAAGCCCCTAAACACACACACGCCTCGGTTGGAACTCTACACAAAGCCCCTACACACACACATCCACATACGCACGCCTCGCTTCTCACACACACACACACACACACACACACACACACCTCTACTGAGGACGTCTCAGAGGATGGGAGCAAGGATCACACAGATGTTGGGGAAAATGCAAAGCAGTGAGCGAGAGTCTGTTCTGCTTACAGTGTGTGTGTGGTACCATAGTTGAGGAGAGATGCCCAAGAGCTGCCTAAACTGCCCCGCATTTACCGATGAACTAAAAACTTCATTCACATCCTCGCCAGCAGTTTCGGGTCACGGCCTAACTCCTAGCTGGATCGCCCTCGACAACAATACAGGTGGAAGACTGCCAGCCAAATTGGGTTCCAGGCAACTTTGGGCCAGCATTACAAACCTCACACATGTTCAGAAAGCAGAGATGCTCAATAGGGTGGTCTCGGTGAGAGAAGGTGCGTGTATGAGAGAGAATGTGTGTGTTTGCGTGTGTGTGTGTGAGAGAATGTATGTGTTTCTGTGTGTAGGCCTGCGCAGTGTATCGCTGTGTTCTGTAAAGGGCTGAGGGATGAGTCACTGGGGCACTGTGGTAGCAGCTAGCACTTGGGCGATGATGGCCAATTAGGCCTGATACACTGTGACTACAGCGCCTCTCTAGCGTTGCACCATCTACTTTATCTCCACTTACAATTGCTGTTGTTTCCCAGGTTGCTCCTCTGTGTCTTTATATATGTGTGTGTGTGTGTGTGTGTGTGTGTGTATGTGTGTGTGTGTGTGTGTGTGTGTGTGTGTGTGTGTGTGTGTGATTAGCCCCAACTGAGGAAAGAAACTGGCTGCCCTCTGTGAGTCAGGAGCACATAGAGAACGAGTGCCCAGCTGGCAGCCTGTGTGTGTGT
>JAGFZM010000212.1:318379-340532 GCA_017657215.1 Limnothrissa miodon
CTTTAACCAAATTCAACTTAATTAGATTTACCTAGAGGTGAATAGATAAAGGGAGCGAGAGAGAGAGAGAGAGAGACAGAGAGACAGAGAGAGAGAGAGAGAGAGAGAGAGAGGAGGGAGAGACGGAAATGTAATGCATAAAGAAGGAATGAATTAATAAAAGAATGAAATAAGGGAAATGAATGCAAGAAAGAACGAAAGAAAGAAAATGACAAAAATGGATTTTAAACTGGGTTTTGTAAGTGTGTTTGTGTGTTGTTGACGGGTTGAGTGGAGCATGGAAGGAGTGAGTAGAAATGTTTTGGTCCTGGACATAGGCCAACAAGCTGGAACAGGAAGTCATTCAAGGAGAGAAGCACACATCCATACACGTGTTCGTTCATAAACACACACACACACACACACACCAGAGTGTTACTTAAACGTCATTCAACAGCTGTATGTCACTGCACCAAACACAGCCCTTACACCACCTGCCAACATAAGGTTAAACAAACTATGTATTTTTTTTAACCATGTACAAAAGGGCAGGGAATACCACAGCAGCCATGCTCATTTGAACTACAAACACTCCTTGGACAATCAAGGGTGCACTCACAACGCCATTCACAACACCAACAAACATCAAAACAAAACACCAACCCAGAGCAAACCATCCCACACACACACACACACACACACATACCCTGACACACACACACACACACACACACACACACACACAAAGCCTGTAACTGTCACATGCTTTTATCCTGTCATTTTAACAAGCTGAGCTGGAAAATAACCTTTGCTCACCCTGCCATACAACAGCACTGCTCCATAGAAATACACTAAACCACTTGTTCTTCCTAATGCTGTTGGTTTATTATGTTACCGTTACTCAAGTGCTTGGACATTGTTCCTGCAGTTCAGACTGTTCGTAGGTTATCCATATAATTGCGGTTCAATTTCGTTCAGAGCCTCCAGTTCAGCTCAGCAGCTGGACAATTGAGAGTTTTGTTTACGGGCAGAGGCAAAAAAGACTAGCAAAACAGAGGTCCACTTCAGCATATACACTGGGCTTACATGGAGATACGGATTAGAAAGATGGAGAGATGCAGAGAAAGAGTGATATAGAGAGAGCAAAGGGAGGAGGGGTTGGTAAACTAAGATTTTGAAAGTTTTTGTAACTGCTTGCGAGTTCCGTAATGTCAATTCAAACAAGTAAACACAAAACAACAAGTATTTTAAATGACATTATCAGGAAAATACTGAATCAGATTGAGTGAGTGAGAGCGAAAGAAAAAGAAAAAGACAGAGGACAAGCCCAAGAAAGATGAAAGGCGAACCGTAGCAGATGGACGAGTGGGTGATGTAGAGACAGCGATAGAGAGTGAGAAATGGAGAGAGAGAGCAGAGGAGAAGGAAGGATGAAGTCTCCTCTGCAGCGCTGACAAAGAGGGGCACAAAGAGAGGGTGATGAGAAAAGGAAAGCATAGTGCTGGTCTTGTGTTTCCCCTGTTGTTTATTTTTCATTGTTTTAACATATGCGCTCATTCTCGCCTCGATATCTTTCTCTCCCTCTCGATGTCCCCAACCAAATCTTCTCCGCACTTTCCCCAAATTGTATTTCCTTATTTGGTTCCTGGATGAGGAATGTGTTTCCCTACCCAAACACACAGCATTCTCCCTCTCTCTCCTTCTTTTCTTTCTCACCCAAACACACAGCAATCTCTCTCTCTCTCTCTCTCTCTCTCTCTCTCTCTCTCTCTCTCTCCCCCCTCTTCTGTCTCACAGTTCTTCTGCCACTTCTGCTGCCACCCCTCCACCTATTCCCCCCACTGTTACACTAATCTTAACTCCTCTCCAGCCTCTATCAATTCTCCATAGAGAGAGAGAGAGAGAGAGAGAGAGAGAGAGAGAGAGAGAGAGAGAGGAGGGGGGACAGAGGCATGTTGTTTCTATACAGTGGTTCGCACAGTTAATCACGGCTTCCAACGATTTCCTGGGAATTCCCTTCAGAGAGGCATAAGCATACGAGAAAGATAGGCAGAGGGAGTGGGTCAGGCAGGCAGAAGGAGAGAAAGGGAGAGAGAGAGAGAGAGAGAGAGAGAGAGAGAGAGAGAGAGAGAGAGAGAGAGAGAGAGAGAGAGAAAGAAAGAAAGAAAGAAAGAAAGAGAGAGAGAGAGAGAAATTCCTGACAGCTCAGAAGACAAATATGCATCTTCCCATCAGCAATTAGGGGATTTTTTTTCTCTTCTGGACCAGCGTAAGTGTTTGACCAAATGAGAAATGACGTCATTAACAACATGTGAAATAGATGCAATCTATATCAATACATGTCCTCAAGCTGCATTCCCATCCCTCTCCACCACAAACACACACACACACAGAGTGTGTCATGTGCCACAAAAGCATGTTCTGATTTGCTCAGGCCTACGCTACCGTAGCTCGGCAAAGCTACAGAATAACAAAAGGGAGATGTCTTCTGACTACGCAGAGCCGACTGCATTTGCTGAGAGTCTGTGGAGCAGAAAATGAGGCAGTAGGCCAGATGAAAGGGTAACACACAAGTACCTGTGTATCCTATAATAACATACTAATCATAGACACTCACCAGGCATCAGAACTGAATGCTAAACAAGGCACAACTTCAATACATTGATAATGCAGGTTCAAAAAGTAATGGAAGCCTTACCAGTTTCATATATAGAGTGCTACAGTAAAACAAATACACTGATGAGACTTTAGATTAGAAACGTATCTATGTTCAGATGTTACTTACTGTCAGTGAAAAAACTTAAACGTACGGTAAGCACTGTACAGTATGTAGTCAAAAAAATCACACACATCACAGACATTCAATGGTTTCAAGTAGCAGTACAGAGTTAGTGGGGGATACGGGAGACGGGGTCTGGATTGGGCTGTGGCCACTACTGGTTATCCTTTGCAATGGCCAGCTAGACAGTCAGGCTGATCAGTACTGGTGCAGTATGTTCACTCTCAAAAATCATTAACCTCAAGGTCAGCTTACATGGTGTGGCCTGGTTTTTGTGTGTGTGTGTGTGTGTGTGTGTGTGTGTGTGTGTGTGTGTAAGAGAGAGAGAGAATAAGAGAGAGTGTGTGGCTGGTTTATATTCTTGTCAGCTGGACTTATTTTTGATGCCAGTGACTAGCTCACTCACATATCCCTCGCCTCTCTCTCTCTCACTCACACACACACACACACACACACACACTTTTAAATATATAGGCCTAAATTATGGTGAGGTTTCAGCATTCAGCATCAATCATTTAATTAAAAAAAAAAAAAAAAAAACATTCGTAGCTAAATGTCTTCACTGCACACTGTAATATGCTCGGATCCAGTTGTCCCCCACACATACATACACCAAGCTTGGACTGGACTCCATCTCTCTCCTACTGGCTTCACACCACCCATCCCTGTCTCCCTCTTCTTGGTGGTCCTCAAGGCTGGGACAACACTGACAGTTAATACAGTCTTGGAAACTGCTGCTTATGTTTGCATTTAAGACGGTATTAAGCATTTCTATCCATCTTCTGTTACTATTATTGTAGTTTATTGTGTTATTTTTTACACCGTGTAGCCACTTTACTGTGCATGTTTTTAGTTTTTGCATACTGTACTGATGCAAGCTACAGTATTGTGTCCATAGTGCAGGAAAGTGTTAGTGGCAGTGCAAGTACATGTCCAATGCTGTCATATCACCACTTCCACAATGTATAACTTGGTACTTAAATGGTACACAATTAGAACAGTTTATCTTATCTTTTTTGATAGTGTGTAGGTGTGTGTATGTATATCATGGGTATGATAATGCCATTTTATGGAAGCTAAGAAGATGCTTGAATGTCCTACACAATGAACAAAGTAGAATCTAATCTAGTGGCTCAATTATTTCCTTAAAGTACGGTACTGTGGCCAAAGCACACAAAACAGCCGTCTTGACTTCCCTGGGTGACTTGGAGCAAACTGATTAAAATATTAATCTCAGCGAAAATGAAAACAACACACACACACACACACATACACAGGTAGGCTACAGTAACATTGTCACTTAGCCTACACAACAAGAGTGGCATCGTTAGGGGGAGTAGGCCAGAATTTGGATCCTATCCTTTCAAAATGAGTCATTTTAAATCTCTTTAAATCAGGAAACGTTTCATTGCAGCTGAATTGGGTAACATTACAAGCCATATATGTTTTTTTCTCTCTCTCCAAACAGGCCCCACACTCTGGAAAGTATATGTGTGTGCGCATGCATGCATGCATATCAAGACTTTGCCAGAACAGAACTTACGCGGAAGACTAAAGTTTAAGTAGGTCTAAAGATAATGAAATCTTTCACTCCAAAATAACAATGTATTCGTTTATTTACTGCCGACGATTTGGCAAAAAAATGCCCGACACTTGTAAGTGTAGGTTAAAACAGCTACTGTAAATCGACACCACAACCATACCTACAGTAATAATAACATTTCTGCGCGGACAAAGCGAAAAGCCAGAATGTAATTCAATTTCTAAGAAGTTAAAAACTTGCTTGACAAGAATTCAACAAATTTTAGAAGGCACTGGTTGCTTACTCGTGCCCTCGGTTGTCAGTGGTTCTCAACTGTTACTTGCTAAATGACTTGGGAGTGTCAACATGATATCCCTCGTGTCATTTACAAATCTGAAGAAATCCATCTGTTCAATAACTTTGCTTTTGGTGTTTGTAAATTTAGTTTGTTGCTTGTCAGACGTAATTCACGACAACGCTCTTACCTCGTCCCATTTGATGAATTTGCTTCCCCGTTTCAGTGTTTCGTGGACGCACACCGGTTTAAGTTGCAGAGCATGAACTCCCGGCTTCGCCCCAGCCATTTCTGCACTTACGGCGGGTGGCAACGCCTCTCCTCCGGCTTCGGCGTCTTGCACTGGTCGGCTCCCTACTCCTCGAAGTTGAGATTTTTTTCGAAGAGAGTTCTGACTTGCCGAACGCCCTGTTTCTTGTGTTCAGGCCAGAGGCAACAGCTCCGAAGTAGAGCTTGCAAAAAAAATCTCCCAGTTCAAAGTCACACATTCAGGGCACTAGGGGCGACGAGTGGCGAATGGCGCTGCGCAGTTGATTGGAGTTTATGATTTCAAGCAGTGTTTATGTTTATCCGTTTATCATGCCATACAGCTGAATTGATCTTTTCCTTCCTCCAGTCCATCCGCTCCTCAAAGCTGCCCTTGCTTCCAGACCTTCGAGTACTTCTTGAAACTTTCACTTGACTTTCGTCCTCG
This sequence comes from Limnothrissa miodon, assembly GCA_017657215.1. NCBI lineage: Eukaryota > Metazoa > Chordata > Actinopteri > Clupeiformes > Clupeidae > Limnothrissa > Limnothrissa miodon. Next base: position 323,649 of record JAGFZM010000212.1, read on the forward strand.
CCAGAATCTTCTCTTTTTCCTTCATGTTTTCTAGAAATAAGCGAGTGAGAAGGGGAACGAAAGAAGGACGGGGAAGGAGAGAGAGAGACAGAGAGAGGGAGTAAGGAAGTGAAGGGAAAACGAGCAGTCGGGGGAGTGTTTTTTTCAGTCTTTACAGACGGGCATTTAACGTTGTCATTCCATTCTTCTTTAAGAGGCGTGTTCCTCTTGCATGAGTATAGGCTACAACGGGATTATCAGAAACACAAGAGAGTAGGATAAAGAATTGTAAATATTTTGTGCAAATCTCTTAAAGGGCCAGTGTGAAGAAAGGATTTTGCACTTATTTCAGCAATTTAGCATGTGCGTAACTAAATTTACACCGTTGCAAGTTTTCTATGATGTTTCCCTGTGAATGAATTTGTGGATCAATATTATCTTAGTTTTTATCATGTAAATATTAGGCCTGTGATGAATAAAGTTGTTTGATGACATAAAATACCCAGTTGTAGAGAGTGTGAATTTGAAAATATTGAACTCCATAGGCTCAGACAGTGTTAGAAAAATTGTAGGCCAAGCTCAGCATCACAGTTTGCGGTTAAACAAGTAACAACATGTTTGCTCAGCCTATTCTACCTAATGGTAACATGGCACTGGGACTACCTTACTTGTGCTGATAGGCCTACATTGATAAACTAAAATGTCTAACTTAGACTATTCTTTGTGTTTGAAACCCCAAAGTTAGATGAAATGCGTTTCCTTGGTTGCAGAGCGATATTGAAAGCCACCTGACAATGGTCCTAGCATTCCTGGAAGATCGTGTTTGCACTTGACAGTTCCGTCAGCGGCGCTGGAAAAAATGACCTGTGAAATCTCGGAGCTGTCTACACCTGTGCATATGGAGCACCCACTACCCCACCTCACCCCTTCTACCTAGATTTGCGGTAGGCTACCTCTGAACACCTTCGAGTTGTCTGGCCTCTGCTGTTGTGGCTAACAGTTAATTTCAGTGAAGTTTACAATATAGGTTATTTTTAAACAATCCGGTAAACATATATTTAATAAATTAATTTCATACTGGGTATACCAGAACTCCAGACAATGAAACTAGTGAAATGGAGAACAATGCAATTAAGACTTAAAAGAATAGAACGCCATAGACCACATTAATGTTGATCTGCTTCTTATCATCCTGTGTACACTGTAGTATATGTTGTGTGTGATTTTTTAAGCTGGGACCTTGAATTTCCTCTTGGGGATCAATAAAGTATCTATCTATCTATCTAATGACCCACCTTCTCTCTCCCCTTCTCTTCTCAAACATAATGAAGTAGCCTAAACCTACAGTAGGCCTAACTCTTAGCACTTTTTGGGGTCGTTAAGCACGTTTGTCAACATAAAAAAAAAACCTTTTGCTGTGTCCAAGCATATGACCCCCATTATTCTTTCAATGATTTACAAACTTAACATGGTCGTGTTTACTTCATCCAGATCTCTTTGTTTCATTGTTACATTTTTCCTCCCTCTTCGTATTAATGAAAAGCTCTTGACTGTCAACAGCAGCCTGTGATCACGTTACTCCGCAAAAAAAGCAAAAATGTTGGCCAGTGGCACTGAGAGAAAAAAAAGGATTCAAAAGCTTCATTGTTAAAACACTGACGCCCTTGTGCTATCTACGCGTGCCCTTGGTCTTTGGAAGAGTTGTCCAGTTTCTCCCTCTAGTGGTCATTACACAGCATTACTGTTAAAATTCACTAACTCAACCATGGTTTCTCTTTATTTCATTACAAATTCGATAAGCCAATAAAAGGGTAATATGTATTCAAATTCAATTCAAAAAGCTTTATTGGTCTAACATGTTACCATATTGTCGAAGATTAGAATGAAAGGCAGTTTTTGGCTAAAGGCACTCTGTATCTTCTGCCAGAAGGTAGCATCTGAAAACAAGGGTGGAGTGGGTGGGACGGATCCAGAAGGATGGAGTTGGACTTCCTTTCCACTGCTTGAATGTGCAGATCTGCTGGCTGTTTCTGCCAATGAGCTTGCTTGCCTGCCTGCTTATCCTGTTCAGTTTGCCCTTGCATCTGCTTGTTAGGAAGCTGTAACAAGATGTTATGTTGAAGGTGATGACAGATTCGACAAGTGACTGATAGACTGTTGATTGATAAAATGTCCCTTCTGACTAGGGGTGGGCGATATAGTCTAAAATTTATATTGCGATATATTTTGAACCATAGATGGTAGATGATATATATCACGGTATACTTTGGTATGTAACTTACAGCATAACAGTTTCTTAATGGTTACCATAGCATAAAGTCAATATGTACAACAGTTGTTTAGTCATCGTTCGGAGGTGTTTATATTGGACTCTCAAATTCACACAGAAGTAAACTGGTAAGCTGCATTTGTGTCAGGCAGTAGCTGTTCAATTTATAGGCTCTTACACAGTTTCGTTGTAAGAATGAAAAGGTGCTATCAAAAAGGTGAAGCTACAGGTCATTTTTTCACATGGTTGTGGAGACGCAATGAGCCTATCACGGTATGCCAATATGACCCAAAATCTCTATCATTGGCCAAATGCATATTGCATACGGTATATATCGTCTATATTGCCCAGCCCTACTTCTGACATCCAGTCCTTTCAGCTTCCTCACAAGACATAAACGCTGTTGTGCTTTCTTATAAACTCAATCAGCATGCTGGGTGAAGGACCGGCGTTGGTCAGTCTGTGTGCCCAGGTATTTGAAGGTCTCTACCTGCTCCACCATTTGGTTACAGGTGCCCAGCTTATATGGCAGCACAGTTCTTTGGTCTTGCTGATGTTTAGCTGCAAACAGCTCTTCTTGAACCACAGGGTCAATGTGTTGACAAACTGCTCATAAGTGGTCAAGGAGTTGTTGTCTGTCAGGTTGACCACCAAGGCTAGGTCGTCAGCATATTTAAATAACTTGAATCCATTGATGTTGCATGTGATCTCATTGGTGTATATTGAGAAGAGAATGGGAGACAAAACACAGCCCTGCGGGACTCCAGTGTTTAAGGTGATGTTGGAAGATGTAACACCATGCACCCTTACATGTTGGGGTCTGTCCTTTAAAAACTCCTTTATCTAGAGTGTCAGTGTTTTGGTTTGACTTGAAGCTGCTGGAGGCGATGCAGAAGTGTGCTGATATTGACCGTGTTGAAGGCTGATGAAAAATTCATGAATAAAATCCTGACCAGGGAGTTTTGTGAGTCCAGGTGTTTTGTCACGGTGTCCAGGAGAGATGAACTAGCATCCTCCACACCCCGTCTGGGTTTGTAGGCGAACTACAACGGATCCTCAAATCTGGTGCTGGTGACTTCACCTGTAACAACTCTCTCCATACATTTACAGAGAATAGACAGGAGTGCCACAGGTCTGAAATCGTTCAGGGCTTTAGCATGAGGCTTTTTGGGAACAGGAATGATGGTAGTCTCCTTCCATGCCCTTGGAACAAAGCTAGCATCCAGAAATAGCTGAAATAGTTTTGTCATGATACCGCCTAGCTGAATTGCACATTCCTTCAATATCCTTCCACTGAATTCATCTGGTCCAGTAGCTTTTGTGGAATGGAGATGGGTAAAGATGGAAACAACCGGGTTGTCTTCTATGCAGATGGATTCAGATGGATATATGAAAGAGACCCTGTCCTCTACGGAGTCAGTGCTGTTGAATTTGGCATAGAAGGTGTTAAGTTCTTCAGCAAAGGCAGTGGGATCTGGGCATTGTACAGTGGTGTTCTGAGCTCTGCCAATCATGGTGTTCAGACTCTTCCAGGCATCCCTCACATCTCCGTTGGTGAACCTTTCCTCCATTTTATTCCTGTACTTGATTATTACTTTCCCAAATTATGTTTAACTACAAATATTAGACCAGGTATTGTTCGAATCAGTCAGAATTAAATATTTAATTCATTAATTTGGTTTTGTTTGTCAGATACAAAATACTGCAGTGTGAAAAGTGAAAAAAGTCACTTTGTAATGTGTAACTGAATTTCATAAAATGTGTAACTGAACTTCACACAATGCACAATCAATCCTCCCAAATAGATTGCTTATTAAGTGATGTTCATCAAATGTGAAATGACAAATGTTTGATTTAGCAAGCATAGCTATTTAAAGATCAGCATGACCTCACAGGATAGCAGTATTCGGTTGTTGAAATCTGACACAGCAATCAGTGTTGAGTAACCCTGACCGGTTACCCTGACAGGATTAAAAAAAAAAAAAAAAGGTTGACATTTGACTGAAAATTTGTTGTGTAGATTACTAATTAAAAACCAATTTAAATACTTTTGATTGATCATTTTGTTGACATACTAGCAGAGTATGTGTGTGTACATGTTCATGCTGTGTGTGTGTGTGTGTGTGTACATACATTTCTCAGTCAAAGTGTGTTAAAGTGAGCATGTCTGGATCTTTTGCGTTGGTACACTGTATTTTTTAATAAACAGATGAAAGAAATACTGATAAATACACGTTTTCAGATTACATTGTGCCAATTTTGTAAATAAATAAAAGAAAAAAAACAACATGAGGAAGGCTGGGTTTTAGTACTTTAGTACAGAATAATCCATTAGTATGGAAACTGCAAACTCCTTCCCTACTCACCTCCTCAGGTGGACCCTGTGTGTATATCAACTCACAGGTGGTTAGGCTGTAATCCACCTGGGGGACCTGATAAGCCTAAATCCTTCTTATCCATGGAACATTTACTGTGTATATGTATCACAGGTGTCCCCTACAGCCTTTCTAATGGGCCTTTATTACAAAGCCATATTTCCAAAAAAGTTGCAGGGCGTGCAAGAAGAAACATGTTAAAGAATTGAAAAACAAGTATGACAAGAAAAACAATAAAAGTGTGGAAAGAGTAAGTTGAGGAACCAGGCCCAAAACAACTTGCATGTGCCCACTGTGTGTGCAGCAACACTACCCAGACCCCTCTCCATTAAGCAGGCTTTGATGGACACTTTGAAGAATCCCCCCAAGTTACACACATATACACCTGTATATGTTTAATGACATCTAAGTCAGTCAGAATCTCATTGGCTATCAATAAGCAGGAAGTTGCTTGCCCCGAAACTCTCTTGAAAAAAATAGTTTGATAAAGGCCAGTGTCTCTCTCCAGTGTTTTTTGCAACCCTGTCAGCGGAGAGCTGGAAGTAATAGGAGTTCTAATGAGTGGTGTTTGCTAAATATAGGTCATTTTGCCCCATCCATTCTACTGCCATCTCTATTCCCCCCCCCCCCCCCTTCTGTTGTTGTTGTGTTTCCACATGAGGCCACACTATACAGTGGCTGGGGGCATTCCTGTTCCCCCCACAGTGACATTTTAGTCAGTCTATTAAACAACGCCTTTGTGTCCAACAACTCTCTTTCTTAGTGTTAAAGAGCACAATTTATAAAGATCATTTGTTCTATTACAGCAGGACTTGTCTTTTGGTCAGCATTCTTGTTTCATTGACATTCCAGCACCATCAGCAGAAACCACAAGTATGTAAGTGTCACCAGCAATCTCAGCCAGGTGGCAGCAGAGACATCAGGAAGTGACCTATTATTAGACGACATGAAAATGGCTGGCTGACACTCAACAACAAAACAAGTTGCAGGCTTTGTCTTTTGAATTATTTTTTTATGTATATATTCACTCCAGGGACAAATTGTGGTCATGCGTCTGGGCAGATGCCAGCTTTCATTGCCCACAAGGCTGTGAGAAGTTAAACTTTGAACTCCTGAATTCCCAGTTGGTTTCCCGGGTGACCTCAGCTGATAGGGTGAACTGCGGGGATCATGGGCGGAGAGATTAAGGAGAAGATTTGTGTGTTAAACTCGTCTCAGGCTTAAGATTGTCCTCTTGAACCCTCTCATTTTCTTTCACAAACACACACACACACTGATGCTCTCTGTCCTCAACTTTCTCTTGCTTTCCAACAATTAACTCCCTGGCTGAGACTTGACAACTAAAGATATGGCTTATGTAAACCTCATTCTAAAAGTCAGACAGTGTTTGTTGTGTCGGCAAAGGCTGCAGAAGGTCGTTCTGAAACCTACGTGGACATGTTAAGCCCATCAGTTCCTCTTTTTGCTCGCTTTGAAGAGCATGTATACACATAAGCAACACTTGTGCGTCATGTACAATATGTGCACTTTCACACTTAAAGCCTTTTGCACTCTCATTCTAGTCATGCTCTACTGAGTGTCCAATGCTATGTACGACCATGGAAACAAGGACCCATCTGTTATTTAAATACCTTCACACACTGCATCTGGAGACACATTGAAGTGGCAATTGGGTGAGACCTACAACAATCTCCAGCTTTAATAATACATGGTACAATTTTTGTGACCCCGCCTCTCTTGTGTAGCTGCAAAAGGAGTTGTACCAAAATGGGTTTATGACACATAACATGTCATCTTTACACAAATGACAGCCCATCTTTTAGATATTATGACTGTTATTGTATGGTATTAATGTATTTATTATGGTATTTTTGATTGGTCATTTTGATTAAAGGGACATACCAGCAGAGTATATGGGCTCTGTGTTTGTACTGTTTGTACTGTGTGTGTGTGTGTGTGTGTGTGTGTGTGTGTGCATGCATACATTTCTCAGTCAAAGTGTGTTAAAGTGAGCATGTCTGGGTCTATTGGACTGTAAGATCCAGACGCCAGGCACTTAATTATTTATCCTTATATCTTTCAGGGTTGTGCTTACACATCACAGAGCAGAGGCGCCTGGGGGGTTAAGGCCTCCCTACCAGTTATTTCCAACCAATGCCTGCATGGCACCCTACTTCATTTTCAATGCCTTGTGGTTACTGTATTGTGGTATTCCAATCTTCTGTATGGGTGAGGTTAGTGGAAAAAGGGCCCTTGCCAGCGTGGCTCCTCGGCACACGTTTGATGCCACTAATTAAAAGTTTCGGCTTCTCACACCAGGGAGTCAGTCCCCTGCCATGACGCACACAATAAGCCGGTTGCCCCTGACTTTAAAGAATGTTGTTGCCACTCCACTTGAAGACCTGCAGCTGGCATTTCCCAGCTGTTAAAAGTTCAGGGAGATTTTAAGTGTTATTGCTTCACCCCCAAGGCAGACAAAGATGTTCAGTGGATTTGAGTCAAACTGTTTCTGCTGCACCATGTCAGTCACAACTTGACATTTACAGAAAAGATATGTAAGGCCTACCATTCCACCTATTTTTATAATCTAAAGTTATAAACCTAAGCTGGAAATGTAAGCACTAAACCTTTCTTTCTTTAAACTCTGTATAACCAGGCTTTGCGAAAGCTATAGTGAGTGAGTGGACATATGTTCCTCATGAGCCTACTTACTGCCAGAGAGAGAGAGAGAGAGAGAGAGAGGAGGGGAGGGGAACTATTTGCTCTGAACGGAGGCACAGAAGGAATGCACAGAAGGGGAAGAGGAGGAACAAAACTAGATCGGATAAGAGAGAGAATGGTCGTTATCTTGGGACAAAAAACATATTTCATTATTGAACGTTTCCATAATAATTTGACTGCATCTTAAACTTTTTTGAAGTTGTTTTAACCGGAAATCACCGCCGGATGAATTAACGTTAGACTTAAAGTCACAAGCAACGTTAGAGACCCACGAGGAGCGGATGCTTTAACTGCAATAGAGTTAACGCTTGTATAACATTACTTTTCAGCACTGAAACAGATCGAATTGAAGACCGGTGTGTTTAGGACGCCACAAGTAATCGTGGACTGCGTAGTTATCTTGGTAACGACACCACAGATTTAACTTCTATGATCCCAAACTGCCATTCGAAACGCTTAAAGTTGCTAAATGCCATGCAAATTTGCATGTCGCGAACAATAGCACAGTTGTAGCGGCATTTTAAAGCTAACTGAACAGCACACCGTCAAGGGGAAGAAAAGAACACCTCCGAGTTTGCACCCACAGCATCAAGAGGACATTGACGGACTATGGCGGCGGTAACAAGCCCGGAATCAAGCCCACAGCCCCGTGTGTACTTCCAGACGCCTCCTGGTACCGAAGAGCCCGAGACTCCCGTTCGGAAGCAGGGAAGGGTGACCGTAAAATACGACCGGAAAGAATTAAGGAAGAGACTCAATTTGGAAGAATGGATTATTGACCAACTAACGGATCTTTACGACTGTGAGGTAAGGAGTAGCGGAAGGCTGGTAACTAGATCTATCAGATGAAATGTTTTCATTGTCACAAAGTATTATAATGTGCAACAATGTATCGTGCGTCTCGCAGTGTCGCCTTGTTATGAATAGCGTGCGTATGCGTCTGGACATCGCCGTGTTTCGATTTTAGACGACCATATATCTGTTTTATGTTACCAAACTGCGGCAGTACCTGTGACGGCTGTAGATGTTAATGAAATGATCGCTAAATCAATCGGTGTCCGTAAAAATAATGGTTCTTCGTATTGGAAGTGATTCGTAAACGTGTGAATTTAATTAAGCAATCTGGCATTGACCTATATTCTATTCCAAGAATACTAACATTACCAGAACTTAGTCTAGTATCCCGGTGGTAGCAAATAATCTTTTATCCGGTAGCTACTAGAGTTGGGAAGGCATTGTTCAGACATAACCGTTTACCTGTCTGCTCTATTGTTCAGGCCAACATGTGTACTCAATCTCAGCCTCTGGCTAGCTAAAACCTTTTCAGTAGCCTTATCCAGTTTAATAATAACCTGCGTGTTAACGTTAATCTACGCCCTACTAAAATCCAATTTTATTATACAGTGTACAGAATGGGTTTAAGGTGTTTATTTGAGGCCATTTTTATTACCCAGAGAAAGGTGATTTTGCCATACCCTACTGCCGGAAAATAATCAAATCTAGACAGAATCTAGATTCGCGTCTCGAGTCATATGAAGTTAAAGGTGAAAACTTTAGCGATAAAAAGGCCGGTCTCTTGTCGTTGACAAAAGAGATGAACATGTGTAGACGAGGTCCGTCTCCAAACCCCCTCCCCCTTTTCCTCCTCAATGCTGCACTGTGCCTATGACAAAACACCCTGTAATTCTCTGAGGAGTTACTTATTCTTTTATCATTCAAACGTGTCCTTTTAGTCATTCAAACCACCACATACTACAATAGAAGAAATAACCTACGATATTGGCAAATTAATCATTCCGAATTTACGCAAATGGCTTGGCGACGAGATTGGAGAAAGCCAGCGTGGCATATAGCCACATCCACAGGCCTGCCCAGCTGGAGGCGAAAGGAGAGTCGATTCCCATTATTTGGCGGCGTCTCTCCTACACAGCTGGGAAGGACGTGGATTGGTCTTTCTGTAGTGGAAAACTGGAGAAGTGGGGTGCTTTTCGAACAACATCAGGAGAGACGTGGCTTTGAGAGAGAAAGGCCTGTGTGGAACTGAATAAGGGAGAAACAGGGAAGAAAAGGGGAAACGGGAAAACACGGAAAGGGGGTGGGGGCTGAAGTGTGTTTTCATTACTTAACACGTGCGCTTTTGTTTGTGTTGGATCTTGTTGGCACTGACGCCTTTGCCTCCTGTCATATTGCCAAAGGCCCAGTCAACTCAGTTCAGAATATGTTTCAATGTCTTCCTTTGAGTACCTCTTGCATTACAACAATGGACAGAGACAGTTGGTCATGATCACAGAGAAGCATTGGTAAAGACCGAAGGTAAATCCCAAGTTCAGAGGTAAAGGACAGGAAAAAACAGCAGAAAGTAATTTGCAGAAAAGTAGGATGTGTGAGGAATACTCTTGAGCGAATAGTGAGTTAGATACTATGTCATAGTGTGAAGATGGGTCCAGATGCTCTTACACCAGAGACAAGAAAAATGTGCATGCCCCCCCCCCCCCCCCCCCCCCCGCACCCACAAAACACACACACACACACACAAAAAAATTCATGTTTGTCCACAGTTTTTAATCATGTATTTAATGACATGAGATGTTTAATATTTCTTCACATAATTCATACTCTTTTTTTTCCACTCCTGCTCCTTAAATTAGCTTGACCATTTACAAACATACCAACAATTACAGGCTTATGTTGTACCAAACCATTTAATCGGTTACATGTGATGACTTCTGAAATCCCAGAAGTCCCCTGTAACTGAGTTAATTTGCACAACTTTCTCACTTCCTGCCCCGGCCAATGAGTCAGCACATTCCCAATGTTTTGGAAGACCTACAAAGGCGGGAGATAAATGGAAAAGAGAAGCCAAATAGCCAGAAGTGTAGATATTGTGTGATCATTTAAATCAACCATCTGGGCAGTGTTACAGTGTAAGTGTAAGGCACCATGAACATAAAAGAGGGTGAACAGCTGTGTGTTTGTGTGCGTGCTAGGGAGGAATGAAATGGGAGATATAGGCCATAAGTCATGAAATGAATGAGAGGCGATGGGATGGCACAGGCGTGAATCACAGCTAACAGGAAATGCCAGGAAGTCAAAGGAAGTAAGTTTGAGCCCTAACAGCAGGCCAAAAAAAATCTTGTCATCCCCCTTTGGGTGTGTCTGTGTGGATATGCAAATCTTGTCTTTGCTAGCCTTTGTTAGTGATAGTGTGTGTGTGTTTTCTGCTGGTTTGGGTTTTAAATGCAGCAGGGTCACCTGAGACCTTTGGAAAAAGTAAGCCGGAAAGAGGTTGACACTCATGATTTTACCCCCTTTTGTGTTTCAAATAGACCACACACACACTCTCACTTACACGCAAAGCCCACCTGCTGCGCTTATCAAACATTTCCTCTCCTTTCATACTTTTAAATGTGTCGATATAGGTGATGGGCTTGATCTATCCGGGCATCATCTCATCTCAGCTATTTGCCTGCTTCAAATTCAAACGAAATTCAAATATGTACTTTGCATGTGGTTTAACAGTACTCTCATTAAACAAGACCAGTGTGTACAGGAAGGCCAGCCAGGAAACAAAGATTTAATGCTAGATTTGCCTTAGTTGCAAAAATTACAATTCTGAAGTTAAAAAATATTTGCTATACCATATTGAGCAAAATTTTCTTGGTTTTCTTGGTTTCTGTCAGCTGCTTTTAGTTTAATTGGTTGCCACATCTCTCAGGCTCTGAGACAAAGAGGAAGCCATATAGAAACCTCAAAGCTTTCCTCATGTGTAGCACTTCCTCCTGCCCACACACCTCTCTTGGGGTGCTCAGAGTCAAACACCCACCCCCACCCTTGACACCCAAAGATTCACCTCTGGGGTCTTGCGACGCACCGCCTAATCCCCCCTCCCTTCCCTTTCTCAGAACTTCCAGCAGACCCCCCTGTGCTAATCACCATGTGCTCGTTAATCCAATCACAGTGATACCATGCATTTACATAATGAGACCATATAGGGGAATGCAAGCAAGCAAATGGCGGTTTACATGACAGACTAACTTGTGTGCCTTTAAATAAAAGGTGACTGGCGTTGCGCAACATAATGTGTGCTAAGCGTTGGCTAAGAAAGTCAACCTGACAAGACCTGCTCTTTGTGGAGCAATAGGTTACTTGGATTGATTACCGACAGTACTGGGTTTGTGTGGGAACTCTTCTCAGCAGAGCCCTCTAGTCATCATTCTTGTCATTCAGTATTTAATTCCACAAAAATACTTGAAAGTTCTTCCAAGAAGTTTAGTACATGTTGATACTTGATAGATAAAATATACTTTGGATTGATTCATATTGTTTCAAGTTTCAGCCATAGTATAGTTGTCAGAAGAGAGAACTATTATCCAAGAAGTAGCCTAATTTATCAGAAACCAATGCAGTACTTTACCCCTTTTATAAGTACTCCAGGGCATAGTCCTCCCAGGAATGACCATCCTGTTAAGTCCATCCAAGCTCTGCCCTCAGAGAGTCTTAGAAACCTGCAAGTACTTGGGTAGTACAAGGAGCTGAATGGTTCAGATGACCTTATGTAAAAGGGTTTTGAAGAGTCTCACTGGAAATAGCGACTCTCTTAGACTTGCACTTAATTCGGGATCAGCAGATGGGAATGTGTCTGGGATGTGATTTTAGAGCCTGGCTTCAGAAGGGGAAGTCTTTACTCAAAGGTATTTAATTTCTGCAAAATCTCAGCCTGTCACTGAGGGGATTAAAAGAGTGCTTGTCGTTGTGAGGCTAATGACATGAGTGTATTTAAGGCCCTGTTTACACATGTCTATATATATTCACAAACTCGTACAATTTTACACATAGTTTAGTCTAAATTTTAGTCACCTCAAACATGTATGTTTTAAAAACACCCTACAAAGAGGTGATATAAAACTGCTGGATTCTGTGGATATGTCTAATTAGAAAAACTGATTAGTATCAATTTGTATTTATTTGTATAGATGTGTAAACAAAGACCTTTTTCTGTGTGCGCTAGTTTTGATCAACATTGAAATGTATGGGAACCAGCTCATGACAAGGTTTAGGATTGAGAAAAGGTTCAGTGACCTCATGGGAAGGGGGAATGGGGGCGGGGGTTGGAATGAGAATGACCAATGAAATGAAGCTTGGAATTTTTCTACTTACCCTGAGTGGTAATCATTTAGGATTACACATAGCCTGTGTACGTGAGTCTGTGCATTGGTTGGTTATGTGTATATTGTTTGGCCATACATCTGTAATGTCTTTCAAGAAGTGTGTGTATGTGTGCGTTTGTGAATGCCACCTCTCTTGGGAGGACATGCTTTTTGGAAAGCTTTTTTCCGCCACCACTTTTCATCTCACTTATTCCTCATAGCAACCAGTCTCTCTTGAGAGAACATGGCTCTCTTCTGTCTTTCACACTGTCTAGATCAGGCACCCTTCCTCTCAGCACGCATCCATCCATCTCTTAGTCTGAGCTTCGGCAGTCAGGTCTTGCCCTGCCCTGACATCAATGCAGTCACGGAAAAGTCAAAGGGCTTGCTGTTGTCAGCACAGTGGCTGTGTGTGTTTATCTGTATGTGTGTGTGTGTGCGCGTGTGTATCCATGCATGGTGCCTTGACCAGAACTGCAGCAATGTTCTCATTAGACTAAAAAGCTTTGGAGTAATTGCTGTTAAGGAACCTACAATTAACTCAAACCCAAAGAATTCTGCCAGCAATCTCTAATCGCGAGGGAGAGTTTTTTTTTCTTTTCCTTTTTGCAAAAGCGAGTCATGCTTCCTGTTTCCCTAATGACCTTATTTTGACTGAGTGTGTCTGTCTGTGTGCATATGTATGTATCTGAGTATGTGTTTGTTAGCAATGCCATGGGTCCTGTGTCATGACTGTTCAAGCGAAACCGCAGTTTACTACCCCGCAAATGGAGGCATGACCAGACTTTTCCCCATGCTCTCCCCAACGGCGTTTGCATTCTGTCAGAGTCGATATCCTAAAGTGCTCCGAACTAAAGAATATTAGGAACATTCTCCAGCTTCTTTCTGCTCCAGAAACGGCACTTTCAGCAAGGGAATGAAAGAAAAATGAAAGGAGAGAGAGTGAGAGTAGAGGGAGTAAAAGACATAGAAAGAAGACAACACAATTATTTCTCTTAATGCATCTGTATTGCTAGTTGTGGTCAAATGTCACACGTGGTCAGAATTTGTCTGTGTTTAGTCTGTGATGAAACTCAGTCAAGATTAGGATACTTGATGGATGATTGAGTTTACCTGACCTCTTCATATGAGTTATTGATTGATCATCCTTGGCCTCCTATAGAGCATCGATTGGACTTGGTCTTGCAGTCCCCAAAATGGACTGGGCAGACCTGATCAACCACTACCCTTGGTGAAGCAAATCTACTTAGTTTTGCCCTTTAAGCATGTCTCCTTAAAGCCCTTTTGTTGCTGTCAGACTCAATCATCTTCAATATAGAGTGAGAGTAATGGTGGATTGTGTAACTTTTTGAGCAATGTGGCAGAGCAACCTCAGAACCAGTTAGTGTAGTGGAGTCAATCACGAGTAGGCCAATTTTCATAAAAACACTGAACATGTTTTCATTGCATAGAATAGAAATCTTTGTTGTCCACACTGGGGAAAATCATTTACAAAACATACAGCAGATAGCAGATTATAACAACATTTCCTGCCAGTGCCGCAGACTCCCAAGATCAAACCAACATATATGTATCAGAATAGGTAGGCAACTTATTTACTAAATTAATATCAGGTGGTATTAAGGACTTCTTATGAATGTTTCTTGTTGTTGAAGGTAACCTTTATCATCCTCCTGGAGGGGAGTTTTTGAATTGATGATGGAAGTGAATGTGAGGGTGTCTCTCAATATTTGCAAGGCTTTTCTCCTAATTCTGAGTTTAGTACACTGCATCTAGGGAGGGTCTTGAATCATTTTACTGGCTGTGTTACTTCCTCTTGTGAGCTTGGTTTTGTAGCCAGGCTAGAGCCGCCTGATGCTTCCCCTAAATTTATTTTCCCTCCACCACACCGTCAGGAAGCAAGGCGTAGGCTTCGCTTCACTTTGATGGTGAAGGGCCAATCAACAAACAGAGGGAAGGCTGAAAGGGATAACGTTCTTTTCAAACAGCTCGAGCAAACAGTAGTGATGGGTAGAGGCCCAAAGTATATGCCCATCCCGAAGCGAACATGTGTCAGTTGCTAGGGTTCAGATGCCTCGCGTGGAGTTATACTTTGTGAAAGCAAATGATGCATCAGGCTATCAGTTTTGACCCAGCGTGTGATTCTGACAAAATAACGCTCTTCAGCAGAATACAGCTCATCCATCCTTCGCTTTCTACAAAGCTATATAAGTTTCCCTACTTGCCTTTCTAAACTTGTCATCCAATACTGTCCAGGGGTTTAACACGGCTCACAATCTCATCGTGTTGGGCCGCCAGTAGGACCCGGCTGAGATGAAGGTTGGTCTCCCCTGTAGCACTGACAACAAGTTCTTTGGTTAAGAAGCAGAGCACTCTCTGCACATCTCTGATCATGGGGATACACACACACACACACACACACACACACATACATACATATATATATATATTTTTTTTACAGATATTTTTGTTTGGAAGGCATAATTGTAGATGGTGGTTTTAATGGGCCCATGTAACTGGCCTTCTTTAGAGTTTCTACACAGCAAGCTTTGTCTTAGCCTTTTGTTTTTACTCAGAGTCTGTTTATCAAGACAAGAAAGACCTGTAGTAATTAAGACAATATTCTTCCATACTGACGACAGTTTGGGGTGTGATAACACAGACTACGGTGTATTTGTTGACCTACTTAGAAAGGTGTTGGTGCAGAACGTATAGGCCACTTCCTGTAGTTTTTTTTTTTAAACTGCATCTTTAGTCCTTGTAGCTCAACAGGCAGACATTCAAATCAGTGGGGGTTGTCTGATACAGGATGTCTCGCCAATTCAAACTTTACTGTTTAAGATGCAAGTGGTGAAATTAAATCTTAATGAAGGGTTAGATTAAACTATAGTTCCTCAGACTTTGGTCATAATTTATTGAAATAAAAGACAAATTGGCTGCCACTCATTGATGGGAAATATTGCCTGACTGGACCAAGGGGTCAGGATACTGTAACTGACCTCCGATGGCCCATTCCAGATGAATGGAACCTTCTGCAGCAGTTTGGACAGACATTACAAGCAGGGTCATTTATGCACAGTCTGATCTTGTGTTGGATGTAGCGCAGATTTATGCATCAGATGATCTTCAGAGTCAGCAGTTGCAACAAAGTGATGTTGTACGTGTAGCTGTCCGTAGTGAGGAAGCCTGTGTCCGTAATTAGGTGATGAGGCAGAAGGAGTGTGCGGCGGTTGCACAGCTTTACAAGGATTAACACCGACTCGCCACATCGTGCGTGACAAGCGCCAGGGAGCCTTCAAGTGGGAGAGATCTATCGCTCTCAGATACACTTAGCACAGTCATGACTCCTTCCCCTTTCTCCTCTTCATTCTCTCCCTCTCGGTCTGTCTTGCATGCTTAAATTAATGTGTGTGTGTGTGTGTGTGTGTGTGTGTGTGTGTGTTGACTTGCATAAATCTGCGCAATTCCTTCCACCACTCTTTTAAGTACATTACACTTATTGACTTTGCCAATGAGGTTTGGTTTTCTGACAGCACTCTCAAGAACACTACTCATTCCACAGAGGAAGCCGCGGTCACTTATCTTAATTAACAGATCTCTACCCATTTCTAAGACACACACATACTCACACACACACATATCGTATACATAAACATTTATTTTCTAAACATTGATAGTTCACTGATGCTTACACATAACTCTCCCTCTTCTCTCTTCCTCCGCCCTTCACCCCAAACTATAATGGTCTTCGTTTTGTCACGTGCCAGGAAGCCATTTGTGGGGCTGTTGAGCTCAGGCGTTGACCTGTGGAGTGTTTGTGTTCTAGCCTGCCCTTGTCTTCATGGGAAAGAGGTCTCGTGTGACCATGTGACTGGCCTCCCCTTCTCCCCCCACGACCACCCCCCACCCCTCAACCCCCTTCCCCGAGAGACCAGACTGCTTTCTCCCTTTGTGCTGTTCAGGCCAAAACATGAGCATTCATGACTGGAATCTCCAGCCTAAAATTATAAATAAACACACACTCTCTCTCTCTCTTTCCTTCTCTCTCTCTTTCTCTCTGTCTCTCCCTTTCTCTCTCTCTCTGTCTCTCCATTTCTCACACACACATACACACACTCTCTCCCTCTGAATTTTCTTTCTTTCTTTCACACAGATTCACTCTCTCCATCTCAGTTCTATTCATTGATTTAATTACTCTGATCTCATTTATTCTCCCATCTGTCTTCATAGTCATCTGACTTTATTAGATATTTACTTATAAAAACTCTGTCCATAATTTTGAATAATGTATATTTATGTGTGTGTGTCAGCAAGGTTCTCAGTTGTACAGTTTTCACTGAGGGTTAATTTCCAAGAGGTAGGTGTAGGTGTGTGTGTGTGTGTGTGTGTGTGT
>JAGFZM010000212.1:340542-365413 GCA_017657215.1 Limnothrissa miodon
GAGTTAAGTTGTATACTCAGAATCTGCACTTAGGGTTAACTTTCAGGAGCTGGTGTGTGTGTGTGTGTGTGAGGGAGTGATTGCACTTGCACGTTTGTTATTCTTAAGTCTGCAAATTCCTGTTGACCACACTGGCGTACAGTATGTGATGCGCAGCAGCCGGCTCTAGGTTAGACAAAGCTCCATCTCCACCCCAACCCTCCCCACCCTTCCGCTACCCTCTTCTGCCCACTCACAGGAGTCCTGTCCTGGGGCAGCGCATGTCCTCCTCTCCCCTCCACAAGGGCCAGATCTGGCTGGTTTGACTGACTGCCTGCCTCTACGGGCCGGCTGATGTCTCTCACAAAGTAGGCCCTGAAGGGACAAGCACTCACACTCATGTGAACACACACACACACACACACACAAACACACTAAAACACCCACACTCTCATATTTACACACATACTTACACACACATTGTGACGTATTCATCAGACCCTCCCCTGACGCTGCTGTATTGTGCCTTTTGCGGGGAGCGCTAGTGGGCGAAACAGAAAATTAGCATCACAGTCTGAAGATCAAGTCAAGAGTAGACAGAGAGAGGGAGGCAGAGAGAGAGGAACAGACAGAGAGGAGCAAAAAAATAAAGAGGCGGGTTGCAGAGGGAAGAAAATGGAAAGCTTACTCAGTATTTTTCCACTGCCCCTTCCAGTGTTTGTGTCTGTGTGCGCATGTGTGTGTGCTCTCATGATTGTGTGCGTGCGTGCGTGTGTGTGAGGGAATTCTTCCTATATTTAACCGCATTAAACTTGCCCCAGCTTTAAGGTAATCCAGTGTATGTGTCTGGGAATAATGACTTTGCTGCCTCCCACGTGGCAGCATTTCTCTTCTTCCTAGTCATCCCTTTCTGTTCTTTTCTTTTCTTTCTCTTGTTCATTTTTGCTGTCTTTCCTTCGTTGGCTGGTTTGTTCTTTCTGTCTTTCTTTCTATCTTTCATTCTTTCCTCTCTTATTTTCTTTCCTTCCCTCCATCATCCAACATGTGGTCCCTGGCTGTGTGATCTGCTCTGCATGACTGCTGTTCCACTCTGTGCTCCAGAGCTTGGCAGACGGCTCTTGTGGTACTGCCTTCTCCAGTCGCTCTCGCTGCGTCCTGGCGCACAGCGTCTGGCACAAACTATGCCAGTTATGTTCCGTTCGTTCCAGTCGCGTGCGTGTGTGTGTGTGTGTGTGTGTGTGTGTGTGTATAAGAGTCACTTCTACCAGCCAGACTGGTCACTCCTGCTTTCATCTGCCAATAGGATCCTACCCGTCATAAAACGTTCCGTGCGCATGTATGATGGTAACCGAATTAAGTTGCACGTTTAGTGCCTCTTGGACCTTGTAGGCCTCCGTATTACAGTTTAAAGAGCCACAGGGCCGTTGTGCTGGCTTCATGTCATATTGCTTATTGGGCCAACATGCTAGCACCATCCCCCCCATACTGCGTTTAATTATGAAGAGGAGGCCCTACTGCTGAGCATGTTGTTCGCCACATCCAAGAGAGGTGGCGGCAGGGGCTGAAATTTTATTTATTTATTTTTTATTTATTTTATTTGTTTATTTAACTGGGACCATGCACAGAACAATTCCTGTACCAGAGTTAGCTATACAGCTAATTTACATCTGTGGTCCCTGGGCAGGATGCAGTAAGACAATAAAAAAATAAAAATAAAACATACACACGAACAAACAATAAACATATAGACATAACATACCCTGCTGTTACCATTACAAATAATTACACAGTAAAAACAACAACAACAGATTATGACAGCCTCATACTAAGACATAGACAACAGCAACTTTACATTTTGGCATTTTGACATAAGAGCAATACACATCCAGTACAAGGGACACATATAACATATATGACAACACATAGGACAGCACCCATTGACTAATGATCACATCTTTGATTAGCCTTTAGCCATGTCTTCAGGGATAATTTAAACTGACTGAGGGTTGTACTTCCCCTAATATGTACTGGGATTGAATTCCATTTTTCCACTGCTCTGACAGAGAAAACTGACTGGCCAAATGATGTCTTCCTGTAAACCGCACAGCAATCACCTCTGACAGAGGACCTAGAGACCCTTATTTTATCTCTACAAAGTGATATGCATTGCTTGAGAGGTGGTGGTGCAAGATCATGAATAAGTTTATACAATAAGCACATATCAGCAAAACAAATAAAACTTTCAAAAGTCAGTAAATTGTATTTTGTTATAATGGCACAGTGATGGTAATGTCTTGTTTTTTTGTCAAGTACTTTTATAGCCATTTTATAGAGGGTGGCTAAAGGTTGTAAAGTAGTCACTCCTGCCTGGGACCAACTTGTAGAGCAGTATGACAGATGTGAAAAAATCATGGAGTGTAAGAACAGTTTAGCAGCAGGGAGTGGCAATTGGTGCCTAATATGTCTAAAGTTAGCTAAGCTAGCTCTGACACTTTTGGATATTTTCTTTATGTGTTTTTTAAAATTTAAATTAGAATCAATGATTACGCC
Source organism: Limnothrissa miodon (assembly GCA_017657215.1). Classification (NCBI taxonomy): domain Eukaryota; kingdom Metazoa; phylum Chordata; class Actinopteri; order Clupeiformes; family Clupeidae; genus Limnothrissa; species Limnothrissa miodon. The sequence goes on from JAGFZM010000212.1 coordinate 343,072, forward strand.
CAAATATTTGAAGTTATCAACATCTCTCCCTTAGCCAGGATACGAGGTTGCTGTTTTATAGCATATCCTTTGATGGAAAAATACATGGCCACTGTTTTACTCACATTAAGAGTAAGACAACTATAAGTCAACCAGTCTGACACTTTATTTAAAGCTGAAGTGAGTTTTAGTGCAGCTTGTTCTCTGGTTTTAGCATGTACATATATAACTGTATCATCTGCATACATTTGAATGTGAGCTTCTGGGCAAATCAAGGGCAAATCATTTATATATAAACTAATTAAAATTGGACCTAAAATAGATCCCTGGGGTACTCCTACTGTGCTATTAGAAAGTGATGAGCATGTATCAATAATTCTTGTACATTGCTTTCTTGAGTCTAAGTAATTCATATTCATAATTCAGTAATTCCATCCATAACATAGCATTAGCAGAAAAGTTTAAGCGTGAGAGTTTGGACAGCAGGACATCATGGTTAACAGTGTCAAATGCCTTTTTAAAATCCAGGAAAACCTGGAAAAAATCCAGGAAATCGGGGCAAACACAAAGCAGACATGTCTAGACTGCTCAGACCTGCATCAAAATTCAAATGCAATTTAGCGTATCATCCATCTACTTCTCTCGCAACCCTCTGTTATATTCCACCTTCCATCTTGCCTCACTTCTTGTGAGCTAGTTCTAACGTGTTTAACAGCCTTCCTTTGTCCTCTTTAAGGGTCCTTCCATGCTAACTCACCTGGGGTCTCCCAGTTAAAATTGTGGATTACATTAAAAAAAAATTCACATTTATACTATATACTCTGCTAGGCGGCAGTACGGCACAATTTCCAGGCTGCCCCCCTTGAATTGCAAACAAATTCTATTTTTGTAGTGGGTTCTCTATAGACTTTATTTGTAAAACAGGACCTCCATAGACTTTTATAGGCAGCTGGTTTACGCAGGAAAACGTTTCTGGCGTGAATACACAAACACACACAGAGTAAATGAATAGCAACTGTTACAAAAGGTGTGAATTGATGCCTAACTTGACAACACATCTGGTTTTGTTTTTAAAAAAAGTGAATCTATTTCAGTCTATATCAGACGTGAGACTTTCTGTGAATAACCCTTTCTGTGAATGAGTGTATACTTATTTGTGTACTGTATTCGTTTCTGTTAATATCATACCATGAAACACTTTTGAGTCATGAAGTTGAAGCAGTTGAAACGGCAATCCGTGTGTCAAAACACGAAATAACCACCAGTGGTTTGTTTCTTTTAGTTGATAAAAAGCCACCCACTATCAACTGTGATGTGGTTGTTAGACCTGTGGGAATGTTTGCTAAGGTTAGGTGTTTGAGTGTGGCTCCTGGCTACAAATGGAACAAAACCGGACCACAGTCAAACATTTTTGTGGCTTTTTTGTGAACACTTGTACCCTATTATGAGAAGGTAGGTTAGTAATAATATGAAGTAGGAAGTGGACACATGTAAGAGGAACATGTTTTGGTGAGAATGCCCATACTGTACTTTGATAAAGTACTGTAGGTGAGTAATGGAAGTGGACATGGGTAAGAGGAACAGATTTGTTCTTCTCAAGTTAAAAAAACCTGAAGTTAAGGGACTAAAAACTAGATAATCATATTATGACTCCAGATTCAGAAACATGCATCACTGAGTATGCACCTTTGTTAATGCCTTTCAGTGCTCCGAAGGATGACACTGCACTCATGTGCCCAAATTACAAATGTCCATTTTATTTAACAGCCTGGAGTCAGTCAGTCCACTATTGTTTTAGTTTGCAGAGTGCTGTTATTCTGAATAATGACAGAACAAAGTCTTCTTTTTTTGTCCTAATCAGGTAGAGGGATGGCCATCTAGAACCATTGTTCTATTGACACTATTAATTCATTGGTAACGCTTTAGATTACAGCCCGTGAAGTACTCTTCAAGGAATAGTCAAGAATGGCGGGACAGAAAGTATTGCATACTCTGTTCTTACCTACTCCTTACCCAGTCCTTCACGGGGTGTAATCTAAAACTTTTACCCATTCAACTGCGTCTGAAATATCAAGCTGGTTTACTTGCTTGCGCAGTGGAGTGATCTGCTTCATGGCCAGATCAAAGATATGCCTCTGATTTCTCTAAATCTAATTTGCTGCTGGGGGACACGGCAGATAGCACAATAAAACAAGGGCGAGCGTGTTCAGGCTTCAGCAGAGACTAAATGACTTTTGACTGCTCTGTGGTACCGTTGTGAAATATGTGGCAAGACTGGGGCCAGTGAAGTGTGTTTGAACTCTCTTCCAGGGTCACTGAACTTTGGGAAATTATTTCACTTAGAGCAAATGTTTGAGTCGTGTCCTCGCAAAAATGAAATGACACAATAAGCTTTACCGATGCAGACCTCGTGCCCACTGCTCATCTTTGATTTCTGGTGAAGGGGCTTTTAATTACTTTGTCTAGCCCTAAACTCTGAAATGCCCTGTCAGTGCCACTGGGCTACATCAATTCACTTCACCATCTACCTTCAAATCCCTGTTAAAAAAACTCACCTTTTCGGCCTGCCTTTTGACCCTAGTGTGGGGCCATTCTTTTTTGCCATTGTAGTATCTTACTGGAACAAGCTTCCTTTACAGTTTTCTGTCCTTCTTCCTCATCCTTTTCTTTTTCTTCATCCTTCTCTTCTTCCTCATCCACCTTTTGTTAGCTTTGGCTGCCGTTTCGCTGCTCCATATACAACAGGAGAGATCATGTTTGTCGTCACGCTATCGCCTCTTCATGCCTGAGGCCTGTAATCACTTAAGCTCCATGTCATTTTAAAGCACTTAACTTGAACCTTGTTTTGAACATTATTTTGACTAATATTATTCAAAATAATCACTGTGACTCGCCACACTACTACTTGATGTAAAACGCCATCCCCCTTTTTTAATGATGATTCTCCCCAGCTATCTTAATCCCTGATGTATGGCTCACAGATATCATTACTGCAGAGGAACTGTGGAGCGCAGTTGTTATGGGATGGTGTTGCTAGGCAATGCAGAGGGCAACCCCTCCACCAGACAGTGGCTCTGGAACCTCTTGATCGTCTCTGTGTCTTTCTTTGGTGGCGTGGTGGAGATTCCACACACACTCATAGAAAGCCCTCCTCTTCCTCGGTGGCAGACGAGCCTTGGCCATGTGCTTCAATATGTGGGTCATGGTGGTGTGTGAGCTGAAAGTGACCTGCTCCCATACTGTCACATCTCATCCACAATGACTGGCTGGCAGCCCGCAGACAGACTCACATGCATGCATGGGTAAACATACAGACACACACACACACACACACACAGACAGACACACACAGGCAGACAGATTGTCACACCTTGTCATACACACATACACACACACCATTGTCTTCTCCCTGTATGCTGAAAAATCTCAGACAAAGCAGAATCAAAATACAGACAGACACAGACACACACACACACACACACACACACACACACGCACACACACAGTTTTGTACAGTCTCCAAACCAAGTCAAATGCACTCAGTACAGTCACTCAAAACATGCACTTATTCAGGAGTGGTTGAAATGGCGTTCAGAAGTTAGCAGTGGGGTGTAGGATTACCTCCAACACACACACACACACACACACACACACACTTGGGAGGGATGATAAGAGCTCTTTGTGTCTCCCATCACCTCCCCTGCAAAGCATGATGAGCTCTGATCATGAGCTTGCTGAGCTAAGGAGGTGGTCTTCCCTCTTCTCCCTACACTGCAGTATTGACTTAAGCTCTAACAACCAAAGCCTGGCACCCAATCTCCCAAATTCTACCCAACCATCCCCCCTCCACACACACATCTCTCTCTCTCTCTCTCTCTCTCTCTCTCTCTCTCTCTCTCTCTCCGCTCTTCCCCCTGCTCTCTGTCTCACCCTGTCTCTTTGATTTGACGCTAATCTTCTGTGCTCTCACTCCTCATACTCCCTCTCTCTCTCTGTCTGTTTCTCTTTCCCTCTGTCTCATTTCCTGTGCAACACTCCTCCATTTCTTTTTTCTCTCTTTACCCCCTTCCTCACTCCCCCCATCGCTTCCTCCCTACCGCCATCTTTCACTCGTCTCATGAGTGACTGGCAGCACATGGTGACCACATGGGTTAAACATTCTTTGTGTCTCTCAACACACACACACACACACACACACACACACACACAGTGAGCAGTGGTCACCTCTTGTGACTGTCATGTCTATTACAAACTTGCAAGCTCCTGCCTTAAAGGCATTAACCCCCCTCATATCCATTTAGCTTCTGCAAAACCCTCATACACACACACACACACACACACACATATATATAATAATAGCTATAGTCATCAGGGGAATTGTGGTCTAATATAAAAGTAGTCGTTAAGTGAGTGTATTGAGACTTTGACACCTCTATCATGTGTTGACCAAAGCTGTGAGTGGATCTTTAAACCCTTGACTGGTGAACTTTACCAGGGTTTAGCTAGTAGTCTGTCAACCCTAACACATAAAAAAATAAATGCACACTCAAACACAACCTTTTTGTAATTTTGTATATACTGTACAGTCATGGCTGTAAGTATTGACACCCCAGGATTTGTTTTTGTCTTAGAAAAAGCACAGTTTCTCTTTAAATTGTTTTTGTATACACATTTCCTTTATGTGCATTGGTACAACAAAAACATATATAATTTTATACAGAATTCAAAAAACGGGGTAGTCAAAACTATTTGCTTACATAAAAATATAAGTGCACTTATGTTGGAGAAGATAACTGAATCCAATCTCATTCTATAACCATTAGGAAGCTTCTTACAGCTCTCAAAGGTTCTGGACCTCTCCCTTCCAAACTGCTCCAGGCCTCTCATATTGGAAGGGTGCCTTTTCCCAACGTTAGTTTTGGGATCTTTATACAAATAATCGATCGTCTTAGTTTATGACCCATTGCTGGCCACTTCCGAATTGCCAATATTGCTAGAGGCAGCAAAATAACCCCAGATATCCAAGTATCTGACATATTTAAGTTCCGGGTTTGGTTCTTTTCCTTTGTAGACATAATAATAAGACATAATAATGCTGAAATGTTCTTGAACAACACTAAATTCTTCTGGGAGAATCTTCAATGTTTATATCTGCTGTGTGTGTGAGTGCGAGCAGTTTCCCCTGTGCATGTCTGTGTTTGAGCAGCAGAGACTAAAAGGCGGTATATGGCACTGTCCTAGGGACATCTGTGTGTCTGTCTGAAAGGAGGCTTGTTCAAGTTTCTATCAAGAGTGGTTGTGTGCATCGCTGTGTGAATGTTTCTGTTTGTGTGTCCTTGTGTGTGTGTGTGTGTGTGTGTGTGTGTGTGTGTGTGCGCGCACGCAATAGAGAAGGAGGCTTGAGGGAGTTGCAGAGGGAGAAGGGGAGAGATTTGAGTAGGGGGGCAGTTGGGCAGGTGCAATGACAGCTGGTCTGGGCTTCTCTAACCAAGGGGGAGGAAGAGAAGAGTGTGAGAGAGGGAAAGAAAGAAAGAGGGAGAGAGAGAACCGTCGAACAAGGGGGGCCCTCAGCTCACACTGGCACCCTAGGAAACAAGCCCAGAAATCACCCCCTCCAGTAACTAACTGGCTTTCTGTCTGTCCTTTTTTTATTCTGGCAGTCTGTCTTTTTTCCTGTGTCTGGCTGCCTCCCTGTGTTTTTAAGTTTTCTTTCTTTCATTCATTCATTTATTTATTTATTTATGTATTTGTTTATGTGTGTATGTATTGTATTGTATGTATGTATGTATGTATGTTATGTATGTATTATTATAATTATTATTTTGTTCTTTCACTTACTTTCTTTCTGGGCCTCCACCACATGGCCTTTCCAGCCACACGGCCATGTCCCTGGAGTGGGATGACTGGCCAGCCATGCAGGCAGCGCCCTGCCTTGACTCCCTGCCCCGTGTGGTGGGGTCGTGCCAACCTGGGTCTTTTATTAGCAGTGCACTAACCCAGGCCTCTGTGAGTCATCGAACTTCAACCTCAGAGAGGTCATTTGGGATGTGTGTTTAAGGTCACTGCTGCCATTGGCCACAGTAAAGCCGTCAGAGGGACCTTATTTTAGGGTGTGTGTGACTAAATTGAGAGAGAGAGAGAAAGAGAGAGAGAAAGAAAGTCCCAGAAGGAGAGAAATAAGAAAAAAAGAGATTTAAAATAATTCTTTATTGACTTACAAAAGCTCCAAATGACTCATACAACTAAAGGTTGGCTTAAGATAAAAAAAACTTATTAAAATGAAATTGGGGGGGGGGGGAGGGGTATACAAAAGAGGGTGGGATGATAAAAAATAGTAAAGAAGGAGTGAAACAGGTTTTGTTGGCAAAAGAAAAGAAAAGGGAGATGTGGGCGGGTGGAAAGAGAGAAAGTCAGACTATTAACCCACCATCCTTTAGAGCACGAGACAATTCTGTGGAAAGAGACGGAGGAGGAGGAGATGGGGGGGCAGAGAGGCCAGCTGAGAGAGAGAGAGAGAGAGAGAGAGAGAGAGAGAGAGAGATCTCTAGCATGTAATTAAGGGTTGGATCCACCCGTGACTGCACACAGCCATATTTTTACATTCAAATACAATGAGAAGCTGCGTCTCCATGGGGAAGAGGAAGGGAGAGAGAGACAGAGAGAGAATAACAAGCTGTGTGTTTTGAGAAGAGACATATAGAAAGAGAGAGATAAGAAGTGCCTGGAAGAGGAAGAAAGTATAAAGAAAGAAAATAACAAAGTGTGTGAGAAGACATCTCTCTCTCTTTGTCTGTCTCTCTTTCTCTCTCTATTTATCTATATATACACACACATATATTTGATTCGATAAGAGGTGCCTGGAAGAGGAACAAGAATGAGGGTGCAAACAACATTAGGTTGAATGTTGGCAAAATGTCATTGGCGTTCTCTAACCCCAACACACTCACCCACTCCCACAGACACACACACACACACCGTCACACATTCACTCGCTACAAAAAAAAACATCTGCTCTATATCCAGTTGTTCCCACAGGAAGGCTGAGCAAGCGTAGCCTCGGTGATGTGAGCCAGACGTTGTGCTATCAGTAGGCAGCAATGTGCTTATCAATCTGGTTATTTAAAACCACACATGTCCAAAATGGATGTGTTTTCTTTTCTGTCGCCGTTCTGCCTTTCCTGATCCACCAATGAGCTACACAAAACAGCCCCATAAAATTGTTTGTCCAGAATGCTGCAAATCAAACAGGCCTCACCATACATGCATCAAACTATTTAGAATTGGTCTATCTAAACACACAACCACATGTGCAACGCACTCACACACACACACACACACACACAGCTTCAACATCGAATAAACTCCGAAAGCCCATAAAAGCTCAGCATAATGCTGAAGGGACCCATAGCGTTCCAGGGCAGGAACTGCACCATGAAAATAATTTGAAGCAGAGTGACCTCTAGTGGCCAAATCTATCAATTGTCGCCATCCTCAGAAAGGCCTGGGCGACATGCGTCATGGCCTTAATGTGGCACTGCTCTATTTTAAAACGTCCAAGTACTTAAGGCTGGAATCTGTCTGGGCCCATATGTGACTTACATTTAAAGGGACAACAATCGGGAGTACGGTCGAGATGGCAATCAGCATGGACACGCTAATGCTCAGAACACTGCGCTTCACAGCAAATGGCACCCATAAGCACACTTTATGAGTACAGATTACATAGGGTTTGGAATGCAGATATTGCTATACATGGTGTATTAATATGGGTTTATTTGTTAATACAGTTTAATATTGATTAATACCATAACTGGTTATATGCTTAAATGCTTAATTACATAATTAATACATAATTACATTTGCACATGTTGTTCAGGGCCACTAAGTTGTGTAACGATGAACAATATGTTAGGAAACTGCGGTGTTGAAGTGATTTTCTGTACATTTAGATGTATTTATTTAAATCGATCATCTTGTGTAAAGTGAAATATGTCTTAAACTTCCAATCCAGTCTCACTCTGTGTCTGTGTCATCCATCTAGGGGTGGTATAATCAGTATTAATCGAATGCAAAGCAAACGTGTCATCCAACATTCACCCATCCCAATTCTTCCCCTCTCTGTTTGCATGTTCGCCAGGAGGAGGCCATCCCTGAGTTGGAGATTGATGTGGATGAGCTGCTGGACATGCAGAATGATGTAGACCGCGCCTCAAGGGTCAAGGTATGATCTGTTCTCTTATCATGTCTCCATTACGCATGCATGCATCACGCTTCTCTGAAATGATAATCCGCTCTCATTGGAGAAATGGTGTAAATCAATCTATAGGCCTGTAGTTCAAACTGACCAAGTGTGATCTGTAGGAAAAAGGATGTAAAAATTCAAAACATCATCAGCACAGTAATCGCTATGCCCTGTTAACATAGTTGTTGGTGTGTTTTTATTTTTTCAGTCTGTTTTTCTGGTTCTTTTTACCTTGAATAATTGGAATACTAACAGATTCACATCAGATTTCTCCTTTAAAATACAGTCAATTACACCATTTAGCACAAAGAAATGGACTCTGCCTTTGGAGCCCAAACCAAGATCCAGAACAGAACTGCAGCACAGTTTACCCTAGTATCTACACGTTCGCATGTTGCATACAGGCATGTGCTTATACATTGTCCATTATAGTCCTTTAAGCAGTCTAATGTTCAAGGCATACAATGTGGAGAACAGGAGAAGCCCCTAATAATATCTCATATTTGGACAGCTTTGCAAATGAAACTAAACTTGCTGTGTTTTGTTTTGACAGGACCTGCTAGTAGACTGTTACAAACCTACTGATGTAAGTTCTCAAGTCTACTTTTGTCCATCCAAACAAGTGTCTTTGAACTATTATACCACAGCCCACTGTCCATAATCCTCAATCTGTTGTGACGGCTCTCATTGTTCCTTTTTGTCTCTCTTCTCTTCCCATAGGACTTTGTGTCTGAGCTGCTGGACAAGATCCGTGGCATGCAGAAACTCAGCACGCCTCAGAAGAAATAAAAGCTCTGCCCTCGCTCTCCTCCCTCCCCCTGCCCCACAATTCTGGTCGTCCTCTTATCCTTCGCTCCCTTGCTGGGGCTTACCGCCCTCTCTAGAGCTGTTGGAGAGAAACGGATGATGGCTGTGCTCATATCCTAGAATCCCCCCTGTCTGTCTTTCTCTCTATCTCAGGTTGGGGGGGAACGGGGATGTGTTGGGGGTCCGGGGTGGGGAGAGCATCTGGGGAAGGGCACCTAGTCAATGGGCATATTACACAGCAGCTGTTTTTACAGGAATTTTACAGGTGTTTTACAGGTGTTATTAACAAAATCAAATAAGGATCTGATTCTGCTCCACTGATTAATCATTAGTCGTTAATGACACCTTTGCTTACCCTGTGACTTTTTGGAAAAATGGTTGCTGTAAAATTGGCCCCAGTAGATCAGATTATAAGCAGTTCACCATCTCAATGTATTTTATTCAACTTGTTGTGTTTTTATTTGCTTTTGGTTTTGGTTTTGATTTCATTTGTGATTACAAATTGTAAGAGCAGAAGGTAGTTAAATGTATTTTTTTATTTTATTTTGAGGAAAAAAATGTAATTGTGTTTTTTGCTGCACACACTATTGTATTTTTCTTTGTTGTGTTTGTGTGTGTGTTCATTTTTGTGGCCATACGCGCACAGATCTAGTACTCAAGCTGCCATTAGTGATAAAGGGCACAGTTTAGAGAAAGGACTGGTTCCTGTGAATTCATGAATGATTGTCCGGCGCTTTGGCCTTCCATAGCAACCAGACACATTAGTTATACCAGTGTGGTCCTGTTGAACAAATGGGAGGCACAAAATATGCTGGCAATGAAGGAGATTTGAAAGATGAGGCCTTGACAATTTTATTTTATTTATTCCTTTTGTTTTAAGAACTTTTCTTTTCCCTTTTATATAGTGTGCAGTTAAGGGCTTTGTTATGACTTGATGGTCTGTCATGTTACTTTATAGCATACTGGGCAAGGAGAGAGACAGTGGGAGATAAAGAAAGTGGAGGGATCACACACACACACACACACTCTCTCTCTCACCGAACATATGAACACATAAGCATACAGATGCTCGCAGATAAACACGGAACTGTTACCCTCAGGGAACCGCAAAGATGAAGAGATGGGACATTGTGTGGATCGCATCCCACTGGAATTTGCCTGTCAATCAGCCAACATAAAAATCAGACCAGCTAACAATCACCTTGCTCTAGCCAATCATCTTAGACATGACACCATCCTCTGGAGGCACAGCCAATCAGATTGAATGATTGGGCTCATTTCTGTAGTTCAGGGGTCTGTTTAGTGACTGTGTGTGTGTGTGTCTCAGAGGGAGAAGTGTAAGGGCCAATCATTACTTTTTTCTCTCTCTTCCTCTCTCTCTACTCTGACTCCTTGATACTCCTTCCATCTTGTCACACTATCACTCTTTCTCTTTCTTCCTTGTGGTGCTCAGCTCTTCAGATGAAAGGTCACCGCCCTCTTTTTTTCTTTTTTATATCAGACGTTGCCTTAGGTTTTATTTAAGTTATACAAACCAAATAGACATTTAATTTTGAAAAAAAAAAAGGTCAATTTACACAAAATGGTATCTTTGGAAGCTTTAGAGGAATAAAGTACTCTTTTTTTCTGATGTGGGTGATTCTGTTTTTTAGGAGTGGGTGTGAATTTAGACCCTCTTTATGGTGCATAGGTGCAAATATTAACATTTAATGGAATCGTTGGATTTTTACTGTGTACAAGCTAGTGCTGTTGATTCCTTTTCTTTTTTACTTGAGAACTCCAGAAATAAGTGGATTTCGTTAAAAAATAAAAACAATAAAAAAAATCCAACACAAACAAAATACTTCTATAAAAAAAATTTAGACATTGTTAGAAATGCTCCAGAGATGTGTTTTTGAAAACAAATGAGAATAATGTAGCAATATTAAACTTTACTGTTTTCCCATTTGTTACACTTTTATGCAACTTTAATAAAAACAAGTCAAATACCTATGGTTTAGTCTACAGTGATTTTCTTTCTTTCTACGTTGTACTTGTGTTAATATCAAGGTAGGACTGTTAAATACTATTATTTTGATGGTTGGGTTACATATTAAAATTCCGGTTCCCATTTTGTCAAGATAAGAGTTCTGTAGTTTAAGAGGGAAACCAAATCCTAAACACCTTCTTTTAGAACGTATCTATGTTTAAAGCAGTGATTGCAATAATTTCATTAGGTTAGTGGGTCTTTGCTTGTGCTAAGTAGCCTAATGTTTGATATTTTATAATAGGGCCTACCTTACGGCGTGTTTAAAAATGTTGCAAGTATAGACTAAACGAGAGCGAGATGGATTTGACATTGCAGCGACGATCGTGATTGGCTATGTTGAAAAGTGAGCTCAATCTTGATTGGCTACTTGTTAAATCCGATGAAGTTGACGGCATAGAGACACCGAGGAAGTACGAGTTCCACTAAGATTATACGATGTGTTGACAAAAAGATTGTGGAAATCTCGAACATTATATTACGGTACGATAATGTTTTAAAATTATGCTTGGAATAGACTACTTATTGTACCTTTCCATTTTGTTCAAACTGACTAGGTTGTAAGATGCGCGACTGAATGTTCGCATTCGCGCTGCAAACATCGCCCACATCAGTTGTCGGACATTCGATACATATTAGGCTATAACAATGTAGTGACAATTTAACCTTAAGTAGCCTACTCGTTTCTTTCTATAGAGTAGAATAACCACATCTATTGTTTATATTTTATGTCGTTTGTGTTTTCTGAAAGTTTCTAGAATTGCTTACAAGTAATGTTAGTCCTGTTACGATATCGACAGATAACAACTAGCGTTACTGTGGCAAACTGGTCGATGTATAACGAGTTACAGTTCTTTTCTGCTTAAAACGATGCTGTCATTTAGTCTAGTTTTTAATATAGGCCTATATATAAATGACGCTGGTTACATATGATAAAGTAAAGGCAACCTTGTAACATATGGTTTGCTCCGCGGTCATTTTGGAGGGCCGGTGTTCACCGGCCTATTCTCCAACTCTCTACAGGACACGGTCTCGTGCTAGGGAAGCTAGTCACCTTTCTGTTTAGCCCATAGACTATATATATACAGTCTATGATTTAGCCATCACTCGACTCTAATTCTCATAGCTATCTGTTTTTTCACCGTTTGTTTAGCTACTCCAGCCACTTTGCCAAAGATACAGTAGGCTACTATAACTTAATACGCGGTCTACAACAACTTGTAGCGCAACATTAGTGCGCTACATTACTGCGACATTAGTGTTATCGAGTTCATTCAAAAAATCTATTCGGCTGATGATTATCTCACAATTACACCCCAGCCGTTTTGACACCTGTATGAAATGTATTTGGCTCATTCGTGTGACGGTGTGGGTATCGAACCGGGAAACCTTTTTTTTCCCCAAACCCCAACCTTAACCAGTAGACCAACGATGTCCCTAGTCTTGTCTTAAATGTTCTTAACCGAAGTCTCGCAACTGGAGCCTTTTCAAGCATGGACTTACAATAATGTAGACCCTCTTTTCTGTATTTAGACATAGCTGCAGTGGCCTAGGTAAACAGGTAGGCTATAACAAGTCCAGCAGTTAGCTGTATGAAGACTTTATAGCCTTATTCAGGATTCCTTGATTTATCATTCAATTGTTCATTAATTCATTCATTCATTTATCCATACGTTCGTTAATTCGTTATTTCATTCATTCATTCATTAATTCATTCATTCATTCATTCATTTATTCATTCATTCACGTCGTTTGTTTTATCAAGCCACTTAGTTACGTGTGTATGATATGTATATTCAGTGATTTTGATGAAGGAAATAGTCAGTCTATGCAGGTCAGTCTATGCAGCCCAATTTCAAATTTTAATAAAAAAAATGTTTTGTTTTGTTTGCAAAACAACAGTTTAATCCAGGAAGGAGTCTGAGAGTAGCTCTTGTGCCCGTAGTGTGGTGGCGTTGTGATGCCGGTTCAGCCCGCCACCAGAGAACCCGAGGAGGACATGGAGACAGAGGGAGACTCGGAGGTGCCGCAGGCCAATGGCGAGGCGGAGGAGGAGCGTGAGGGAGGTGAAGCTGAGGAGACCATGGAGGAGAGCGGCGAGGAGAGAGAGAGCGACAGGGGGAGTGAGTCGGAGGAGAGCGAGGCCGAGGAAGAGGAAGGAGAGGAGAGCTCAGGTGACTACTATGATGTGATGTGTAGCCCAGGTTTCTTGACATCTGTGGATATACATTTTCAACTTGCCAGTTTACACCACATGTACAGTACATTAATCATCTCCAGCCTCTTTTTGCTCCACTAGGGGGCTTAAGGCACTTGACCTGCAAACCAGTATGGTTGGATCAACTGTTCATCTAGTTTGAAAATAAAAATGTGAATCAATTTAGAACAGTTTGTGTGTGGAAGAGTATTAATCTCACATGATGGGCGATTAGCTTGAAGGATTAGATGGAATGAATTTATTTTTTCCGAAGTTGCAATCTCACTGAAATAGCGGCAACTCTGTATTGCTCATTTTGGACAGCCTTGATAAAATGGATATAAAATGTTTTGGGTGACTAATATCTTCTAGAAGTGGCCATGATCATAGGTGAGTCAAGATGTGCCTATCAATTGGATAACATGGCTTCAAAAATGGTTGGAAAAATAATGCCCCTTCCTGAATCTTACATGATATGGGATCACAGGCATGTAGCTTTGCAATTTACCCAAAGAAAAAGAAAAGAGTAAGAAGAGATAAAACAGTTCGTATTATGTATGAAGATGTCTGATTTGTTTAAACGTGTGACTGTTTCAGTCTGTTACTACTTTTATTAAACCTGTGTGTATAGTAAAGTGTGTATTAACATGATGATGATAAGGAGGAGGAGGAGAATTATGACGATGACAAAAATGATGAAGATAACGATTAATGAGATCTGTGTGATATTTTACTTCTGTTTGAAACACAGAGATGGACGACGAGGACTGCGAACGACGAAGGTCAGAGTGCCTCGATGAGATGTCTGATCTGGAAAAGCAATTTCTTGAGCTGAAAGAAAAGTAAGTGAGAGTATTTTTTGCTTGGCTCTTGTCTTTGATTCATCTCAGTGATCAGTCCATCGAGATTGCAAAAGAACGAATTTACAAATCTCAGGTTTTTTTTTTTTTTGGAAGTTCATTCAGACTTGTGTAGCACTAAACTTGATTTGATTAATTTACAGTATAATAGTTAGCCTAATAGCAAATTTTAATAAAGTTATTAAATGATTCAGAAATAAGACACACACACAAAAAGCCTGTAGAAAATTTACCCATTTTGGGGGTCAAGTAGTCTATTTAAGCTCAGTAACCAGATTTACCCAGCACTCAGCATCCAGACGTCTGAGAGTCATTGACTCAAATGAACCACCCGTAGAATCCATTTCTCAAAAGGAGCAGTGATAGGGGGTAGGGTGGAGGTCCTACTTCAGTGTGTTTTTTTAGCCTCTCCAGGCGGAATAAAAGAAGAGGCTCTTGGACGCAGAGGCATCCACCCGTGAAGCGGGTAGAAGCCCCGCGGCAGCCTGGGAGTGATTACCAGAGGAGTGGATGGATGGAAGCACGGACAGGAGGCAGATGGCGAGAATAAGCACTGCTAGCCTCAGGCTAATCCTGAAAGCAGGCAAGCCAACACCAGACCTGCAGCTCCTCCAGACGGCGGTGGGAGAGAGAAGGATAGGACGGGGCTGAACAGATAACACTCTGGAAATGACTGAGATAATGATGGTGGCGGAGATATGGAGGATCAAAAAGAAATGAATATTATCACTTCCTGGAGTACATGACGGATATGCTTTTTGTTTCTCTAGAAATAAAGCAATAGTTAATAGCCAGTTAAGAGTAACCAGACTTGAAAAAGTAAATAAATCGGGATTGAAAACTGGTCCTTGTGAGAGATTGTGACACTCTAGTTTGACATTTCTGGAGGTGGTTTGAGGGTTAAGTTGTGCTAACATGTTGCTCACTGTTGCATGCAATGCTGATGTTTCCAGTTCAGGTGTTTAAAACACGGTGAAGACCTTGTTGTCAAGAAGTGCTAATCCCTTATTCCTTATCGAACTTTATGTTTGGCAGTTGCCTTGATCCAAAAAGTACGAAAATGTACAATATCAAAAAACTTTTAAGTAAATATAAAAAAACAAGTCATTGTTAAAGTGAAACTTATTACATAATATGCTGAATAAATAAGGCATTTTTAATGCACAACTATAACTAAATAGTTTTTAACTTAATAGTTAAAACCTCAATTTAATCCACTGTTAAATAACCGACTAGAGCATAATACATGAAAATTAAAATAACAGTAATTGTAATAGGGTTGCTTAGATGTGTCCATGTCCTTTAGTTCAGATTGTAGGTATGGCAAAAAAAGCAATGAGATGGCTGGTCTGTAAATATGTGAAAAATAAAATTATCTTTCTAGGTTACAGCACCTAGACAGCAAAAAAAAAAAAAAAAAAACTCAACACGTAATTTTTGCACCTGGTCGTTGTTGTTATTTTTGAAAGTGCCCAGGGGAGAACCAGGGTTACATGTCGTGAAGGACACACATACACACACGTCTTCAAGCTTCTCACAGCTGGTTGTCCCCCAGTGCTCCCTTGACAACAAACACCTGCCACCTTGACAACGTCCCCAGAAAAGATAAATATTTTGAATTGCAAACATGATTTCAACTGTTGCTTTCCAAAAATTGCATACGTTTTTAATTATTTTTTTGTGCTTCCTATTATATATTATATGAAACTGTTCCACTGAACCTTTCCAATGATAATAGTCACCAGTCTCTGGTACACACTATCCCACTTTAGCTAACTAATTTTCTGTGGAAATCACTGTCCAGATTTGCCTGTGGGTCTGTCCGCTGTGTGTACTCTATGGAGACAGCTCTTAACCTCCCTGTCCTGTGTGTGTCCACAGGCTGTTCCGAGAGCGCTTGAACCAGGTGAAGGTGAAGCTAGATGAGGTGTTGTCAGAGAAGGCCGGGGAATACCGTGAGCCGCTGGCCGTCCTGCAGCAGAACATGCAGATGCGCACCCAAGCGGCAGGTAATGGAACTGCACACAAGTGTTTTTTTCCCCTCAGCTGATTGGATGTGAAATTCAGTTTTGCCCATGACCATAGTCTGAAATACATAACAACATTCAAGAAAAGAATTGATAATGTCAGAGGCTTTTGATTATTGGTTCTTATTGATTATTTGATTATTTGATTATTGGTTCTTATCTGTTCCCAGTTCTAAAATCCCATCCTTGCCTCACATACCCTTAGTTGCAAATACTGACAATGCACTGATATCCTATGCAGCCCATGTTAGTGAATTGAAAATAGGTCAGCACTCATCTCTCTCTCTCTCTCTCTCTCTCTCTCTCTCTCTCTCTTTCTATATTCTTTGTTCATGCCATCCTTCCTGCTGTTCCCGGGTGTAGGGATTTACAAGGAGCTGTGCCTACAGGTCATCAAGCACAAACATGAATGCGAGCTCCAGGGGGCGAGGCAACACCTGGAGGTAAAGCTCATCCACTGGACACACCACAACACCATCCACACACCGAACAAACAAACCAGGGACTCGGTCCTCGCTCTCTCTCAAATCACTCATGTTTGTATCATGCTGTATGTTTATTCTCTAACATAAGATGGGAAAAGACAAAAGCAATTCAGTAACTTGATAAAATGCAAACAACACACATTCTCTCTATATCTCTCTCTCTCTCTCTCTCTCACACACACACACACACACACACAGACACACACATACAGTGATACACACAGAGGAAGAGATAAAACAAGAAAGAAATATATCCACTGCGCTCGATGTCATTTGATGGATGTGTCTTTGGATAGAGTGAGCGGACGATGCTGTACGACACCATGAAGACAGAACTGCTGGACAAGATTCGCAGACTAGAGGAGGATAAGCAGAGTGTAGACATCACTTCAGGTACACACACACACACACACACACTCACTCACTCACTCACGCAGTCACTCTTTCTCTCACACGCACACTCATACACATTCATTTATACACACTCAAACACTCATTCTCTCTCTCTTTCTCTGTCTCTCTCTCACACAGACACACACACACACACACACACACACACACATACACACACACTTATGCAGGCTTTTTATCTCCAAGACAGCCTTAGATTTATAGTAGTCATTACATTTGCTCCTGCATGATATTGAGCTACTGCAAGGGGCTAATTTATTTGATCATTTATTGGAGGTAAGGTTAATATAACATGGTCTTGCTCACATTCTCTCTCTATCCCTCACTCCCCCTCTCTCCCTCTCCTTCGTCCTTTGTTCTCTCTGTCAGAATGGTGGAGTGATGAAGTAAGAGCCAAAAAGTGCAAAAGGAGGAATCACCTCCTGCGGCCAGAACGGAAAAAGAAAGCTGCCTTAGTTTCGGGTACGTATACTTCTTTACCTCCTTTTGCCTCCCCCTCCCCTTCTCTCTCTGGTAGTCATTATTTCTCTCGTTTTCTCTTTCTTTCTCTCCATAGTTGTTCTCTCTCTCTGTCTCTCTGCCCTCCTCTCTCATACACACACACACACACACACACATTCCATGTCACCCAGACTCTGTCACTCCCTAACAGTAGACCGGCATACACATTTACACCGTCAAGAGAAAGTGCCCATCCCGCTCTTGGCACAAGCGGTTTTTGACAGATAAACGGAGCACAAAAACGGGCCTTCTCTGCCCCCGATAACAAATGTCAGTCCAGGAGGAGCTGAACGTGAACAGCACCAAAACGTGGCAGCTCCCCCGGTCCTCCTGCAGCCGCCCCGAGACTGTCGGAAGGGAACGAGCAGAGAGGAGACAGGCCAGACAATGGAGCTGTCAGGAGCATAGAGAGAGGGATTTAAACAGTGGCTTTGGGTGGATGAAACACTCCAGTCATCCACCCCAGCCAACTCCCTCCCCCCCTCCCCTCCCCCACAAAAAAACCCACAAAAACATACGTATGTTAAGCAAAGAGTAATGAGAAGAGAACAACAATCCAAAGGCTAATTAACAGTCTGAAGGATTGTAATTAAAACTTGGGATTTTTTTTCCAGAGGTTAATTGGAAAGTGAAGTGAAAAATTGAATGTCTAAGTTGGACATAAGTCCAAAGACTTCTTAAAGGGGTGTCTGCTCTAAACTTCTTCTGCTCCTGCTGACACACTCACGTTAGCTCTGAACACACAACAGTTGCACTGCCAGTAATATTTACAGTTAACATGGAATAATACTGTAGCAACAGGGCTAGCATTACCAGCATTAGCATTGTGGCAACTCAGCTGCTGTTAACACTATCCAATGGAGTAGCAACAGATCAGTTTATACTTTCAGAAAATGTAGTAAGCTGCCGTTAATTAACACTATCAAATAATGTAGTAAGCTGCTGTTAGTTAACACTATCAAATGATGTAGTAAGCTGCTGTTAGTTAACACTATCAGATAATTTTGTACGCTGCAATTAATTTACACTATCAGATAATGTATTGAGAGAGTTATATTTTACACGGTTAGACAATGCAATAACAGTTACAGAGGTGCGGCCATCCATATCTGATAATAACAGACTTGGTTAACACTCAGTGTTAACACTGCTCCAGTCAAAGGGACACAAGATGCAAGGTGACAATTGCGTCCGATATATAACAACGCAAAAAGTGTCTTTATTACCTTTACTACCTTATTAGCTTTATTATCTGTCTTACTATCTTAACTGTTAACATTGCCGGTCTCTAAATCTTTGATTTGTCCACATGTCCTGGAGAGATTTTAGGATGTTGGTGTTATATTAAAATAGTGTCTGTATTGGGAACTTTGCCATTACAGAAATTTCTGACCAGCTTGTTGGTCTATGATATTAATGCAGTGACAAAATTGTAACTTGGCTGCGATTAACACAGTTTTCTAATGTGGTAACAGACATATATAACACAGAACTGCTCTCTCTCCATCAGGACCTTACATAGTCTACATGTTACGGGACATTGACATTCTTGAGGACTGGACAGCCATTAAGAAGGTATGAAGGATGACCTGTTGTAATCTTTTATGAACCACATCAGGAGAAAATACCTGGGTCCCCAGATAGACCTTATACATATAGACCTTATACAAATAGACCTAGTATCCCAATTGTCCTTGTCTGGTTTGATTAAGTATGTTTCTGTGTGTGTGTGTGTGTGTGTGTGTGTGTCTGTGTAAATGTTTTTCCTTGCAGGCTAAGGCAGCTCTTACACCTCTCAAGAAGAAGTCAGAAGGTATATTAACTTGGAATAACTTTGTCCCAGAAGTAGTAATATTGTGCCGTGCCAAATCTCCAAGATATTCGCCCAGAGTTTTAACCAACATATCTCTGGATCAAACTAAGAAGATCAAACAGATGCACAGCGCTCACACTTAACCAAACTAACCATGAGGATTCTGGCCAATCAGAGGTTACGCAAACTTTTCAGACAGGAGGCTAAAAGAAGCACGCATTACACATTGTTCAAGGGGCAGTATTTTCCCTGTAGGCCTATGCATGTTGAACACAAACTTTTAAAGAGATGAGCAACGGTAAGATGGATATGATGGGCAGGTTTAACAAACATCCATGAACAAATAGTTTCATGTCATTGATGAACAAATTGTTTCACATCTTTACTGATATCAGTTCTGTAGCCTCAGAGATAGAGATAGAAAACACTAGTTTGAAGTCTAGTGGCGTAGCTGCAGGGTTTGAAAAAAAGACTAGACATTCTGCGATTGGACATTTTTTAAAAAATCATTGTGGGCTTCTTATTTAAAATGACTTGTTTTGCAACGTTCCCCTTGCCGTCTGTAACAAGCAGCCCTAGCAGCCGGGAGATGTCATTTGCAAAGTAGAAAGCTCTTTTGAAAGTAGCTTATGGCAAGCCTTTTTAGTTTAGCATAACTGTCATGGTAGTTTATCATACAGTGTCGTTCAGTTCTTTTTAGTCCAAACTTTTCAGCGAGCTGACAGGTGACACTGCAGCGGCTGTGGCCATAGTGGCCATTTCCCCCAGGACTTTCTCTTTGCAGACCCTCTGTACAGAACTCTTTACAGAAATGGTCTACAAATTCAAATAATGTGTACCATCTTTGTGAAGGGTATCTGGTGATGGACATGTAAAACTGAACTTGTCCATTTATTTCTTAAAAGTCCTTCCTTTGCAATGTGTCCTTCCTTTACAAAAACGTCCTTGCACATCCATCAATTTGCCATGGGTTTCACTGCAAACCCATCGATTCATTTATTACATCGATTAATTTCTACAAAATTCACGTCAAGATTCAAGTCCTTATTTTTCAAATTATTGTTCCAAATACACACACGCACACACTAACAGACAGGCTATACTGTTGCGTAAATGGACAAACTAACCACCGTGTTTTAAAAGTGCGTCATAGCATGACACCCCCACCCATGCCCATCTCCTGTGCATGTTAAAAAAATTTCCGGCTCAGGATTTTCTTTCACCATCAGCCCTGTTGTTCTCGTGGGCCTTCACACCAATATGTACTCATCCACAGTTATATTATGTGTTTGATTTCTGTTTATGTTCAACCATCTCATCGGTGTGCATGTTCATGCCTGCGCCCGGCTTGGCGGAGTGTGCTTTGATATACTGTAGGTGTACGTTTGTGTGTTCATATTTGTGTGAGAATGTACTGGTGTGTGTGCATGTGTGTGTGTGCATGTGCAAAAGAAACACACACACACATTGATGTCAGAGGGCTGTCTAAAGTACATTTAGGCTGAAAAAGCTTGAAAAAGCCTCTGATTATTGTACGTAATATAATGTGTGTGTGTGTGTGTGTGTGTTCATGCACAAACTCTCCTCTGCATTCTGCCCTACTTCTTTTTTTGCATACGTTTTTCCGCTGGAGGGATCGCCAGTCAAACTCCTGCTAGACACCAGCATCCTCTGCCTGGGGCCAAACACACCTAAAAGCGTTCAGCTCTTTCCAGAAGCTCTCCACAGACATGAGGATGAGCGGGATCATGATGATTAGAATGAGAGGGATGAGGAGGAGGAGGAGGAGGAGGAAGCCATACATAGCCCATCTCGTACCTCCCCTCGCCTGAAATCAACTCAAAGTTTGCAAAGCGTTGCGTCGGCCCGAGCGAGCAGGAAAAAGCATCTCTTATTGAGACACAACAAATTATCAGCAATTACTTCAGACTGAATCGAGCTCACTGGGCCCATTATTGATGATGTTGATGCACTCGAATTCGACCTTAAAAGTCAGAGAAGGATTTGTTAATACGCTAGAGAGGAAGGCATGACAGTTTATCATTCTCTCTCTCTCCCTCTATCTCTCTCTCTTTCTGATGTAGGCCGGCAGGCGCTCTCAGTGCGCTGTGAGGGGGGGACTTTGTACTATGATGGAGAGAAATTCTGCAAAGGCAACAGTGTTCTACTGGAGGTCAATGAAGACAGTCCTGCACAGTCAGTATTCTCTCTCTCTTTCTTTCTGTCTTTCTTTTCTTCCCACCTCTTTGGGTATTTTGTCTCCCCCCATTTTTCATTTCTCTTTTGCCTGCTCTCTCTTTCTCTCTCTCTCTCGCTCTCTCTCTCTCTCTTTTTCTCTCTCTCTGCCTCTCCTCTTTTCTACCTGAATGCCAGTCTTTCTTTTTTTTCCTCTCTCTCCCTCTCTGTCCTTCTGTTTTGACTGGTGTGTACCACAGAGCTCAGTAGCCGGAGGGCACAGCAATGACTGCCACTGCAGCAGTCTGAGTCATGAATTTTGCATGGGTGGTGGGGGGGTTTCTCTGGTGGCACTTGCGCCCATGTCCTGCTTTGTGCTTTTTTGTCCTTCCTGCAACACACACAGACATACACACACAGACACACTCACACACACACACATATTGTACATTCACTAACACCCATACATGCACAGTCATGTACGTACACATGCACACACAAACGCACACTAGTGCACACTCGCACATATACACACACACACACACACACACACACACACACATATACACACACACACACTTTCTCTCTCTCACTACATGTTTTTCCCCTGCAGGGCGGTGATCACAGCGGTCAGCACGGGCGAGGTGTGGCTCAAGCGCACAGACGGCAGCAAAACCAAAATCTATATTTCCCAGTTGCAGAAGGGCAAATACTCCTTGCGCAAAGCCTGAATGATGGCAGCAACTACCCAAACCCACCCACACACACACATACACACACACACACACACACACACACACACCATCAAAGCAGCCTACA
>JAGFZM010000212.1:365423-427923 GCA_017657215.1 Limnothrissa miodon
CACACACACACACACACCATCAAAGCAGCCTACAATGAACCACAAGATAACCTTCCAACACATACAGAACAGCCTACAATGAAAGACCAAAAGTACCCCCCAACACAGACACACACACACATACCATCAGAACAGCTTACAATAAAAGACCAAGAGCACCCCCCAACACACACACGCTCATACCCACAAACATCAAAACAGTCTACAATGAACTACAATGTAAACACAGATGCAAACACATATTCAGGTCTATTTGTCATTTCCCTAGAAGTAGAACTTCAAGTGGTGAAAAAGAATACCTAGAGATCATTTCTTGACCTTTAAAAGGTCCTTTAACCCTTTAAAGGTGCTTTAAAGCACACATACAGAAGGACATGGATTCAACCAATAATCTGAGCTATTTTAAATAGACCCGCCCTCAGGGCTTCTGTCAGTAAAGCCTGTGAACCTGCAAAAAGGTTCTCAGTGTCACCCTTTTATTTTAATTTTGTCAAAAGAGTGTCCTTGGAACTGTCAACTCAAGGGAACAACCTAGCTACTAATACTACTATGCAGCAAATACTGTAATGTTATGCAGAGCTTGGAGTCTTCAGCCGAATCTTGGCCGCACTCTCCACACATACTTCATTAAGTGGTAATCAGGAGGTGTGCTGCAACAAGGGAAGTCCACCCTCCATTGTTAAGCACACCAAACACACTACTGGCCAGGCCAAGGCGACTGCATTAAGCAATCCAGCATCCACAATTGTACTTGTCAGGAAAGCGCCCGCTTTCAGCCTTTGATTGCACTTGAGAGGAACGAGGCTTCTGCACCCACCCTTGGCGTGTGCAGACCGCAGCCGAGCCTGTGGCGCTTCAGGTGGCTCACGTCAGGGTTCCGGCTCAGAGGGCGACAGCCAGACCGGTGCCGTCACCGACTCGGCTGTTCTCTGAGACTTGACTTTAAACTACCCCCCTCTCCCTTATTTGATATGATTGTTGTTGTGATAACGCAAATAATTTATATATTTGTTTCTAAAGCAGTAGCCTGGGAACAGAAGGTGCTTTTAAGACTGTGTTTAATATAACCATGTATTTATAACAGAAACGCTATTAAAAATTCAGCCTTTTAGTAAATGGATTCTTGCATGGTTCTTAAGCCGTATTGTTTGCTTAACTGGATAATTAGGAGGTTGTATAGAGATCGTAGCCACAGGCATTCAGTGCAACACACAGATCTTGAATTGCAGTAACACTTACCGACCACTAGGTGGATTTGTCCAGTCGCAGCCATAAACATAATCCATCAGCAGGGGGCAGTTGACGTCTACATAAATTTGGCTGCAGTGCGATGGATCGTGCATGTGATGGCACTGTTGACCTTTGAAGACGGAAGAAGGTTAGTCCTTGATGAGTTTAAATGGGCAATCAATGACCGAGTTAGTGAATGAGCATTGAAAAATACAGGAAGATACTTAGCCCAAGGAAGATTAGAGGACATCTTATGAACACAAAATGAATGCTTCCAGTCTCAAGGTAAATCTTTACCCTTTTGCCTCCACCTCTAACTCACTCTCTCTCTCTCTCTCTTTCTGCCTTTCTCCTCTTTGGTGTTTTTTTCCCCCTTCGTCTTAATTTATTGGCCTGTGGAGCTGAGTGACTTTAATGAGATTTCTGATTAATTGCAAATGGAGAGATGGTTGTATACATGGAAAATTGAGGGCTCTCAGCAAACGAGGGAGATGTTGCAAAACTCTAGGACACTCTCAGAGGATGCCGGGAAGAAGCAAGCGGATAGCTGCAATCAGTTTGACGGGAGCAGTCCAACCGATTAATATTACTGTAAATGGATAATTTGGATTAGTGTCAGATGAACATGGACCCCACACGTGCGTACACACACACACATTTTTATATATTATGTATTATGATAGCATTTATATGTATTTTATATTTATAGCAATGCTGATGTACTCCTACTCCTGTATATGGTTAAACGAGTGTGGATTCCATAACAGGTGTGTTCAGTCAGGCTAAAACGTGATGTTATCTTTAGACTTTCGGCTCCCCATCTGCCTTAATCAGAGACACTCATATAGATGCTATCAGAAAGACATCCATTCACATTATGAATATTGAATTACGGATCCGCGCCTGTGACGTGTATGGACAGCCTGTGAGGGCTCATCTTGACAGGGATGTCTCATGTACAGAAAACCAGGCATGCTCTCTTCTTTCCGCTTCCGCTCACAATCTCTCTCTCTCTCTCTCTCTCTCTCTCTCTCTCCCTCACACAAAACCAAAATTTTTTTTTTTTTCCTCAGTGTTGCATGCACTACCTCATCTGCCACTTCTAGGACCCAATTACACCATCACACCTCTCTCCCTCTTTGAGGGGAAACTGTGGGAAGGTGCCCCATCATCCATCCCCATTCCTTATCTCTTTCTTGCTCTCGCTTACTCTCTCTCTCTCATCCCTTCTTTCCCCTCCCTTCATACACACTCTTAACCTCTCATTATCTCTCACCTGCTCCCCCTCTTTCTCACAGATCTTTACCTATCCGTTTCTCGTTCTGTCACGTTCTGCCTCTTTTTTAATCTCCTTTCACTATTCCCTTCCTCCTACACTCCTTTTCCTCTCTCACTCTATCTCTATTCTCTATTTCCCTCTTATTCTCTCTGCCTTCTTCCCACCTCCCCCCATCTCTCTCTCTCTCTCTCTCCCTTTATCCTCATCTTCCTCCCCTCCTTAGCCCTCTCTGCCTGTGTCCCTCAGCCCTCTGTCTTTCGCACACCTACACACACATATGCTCTCTCAATCACAAACAAACCTCCTTTTCACACCTTCAGAGCCAAGGGTGGCCACGGAAAGCCAAACAAATACAATTTGATTATACAAAAAACTTGTGTGTGTGCGTGTACCAATTGGGAATGTATTTATGTATTTAGGATATATGTGCATACTTGCTTGCCTGCATGTGTGTGTGCATGCTTTTACATACAAATTTGTGTGTGTGTGTGTTATAATTATCATGTTCTTCTCGGCCTAGTTTAGCTGCAGTCACAGTGGGTCTCCTCTGCACAGCAATGGAGTGCAGAGATGACGCTACCAAAACAGACCGAGCAGGCAGGCAGGCAGAGTGAAAGAGAGAGAGAGAGAGAGAGAGAGAGAATGGATGGAGTGAGGGAGAGGGAGCAAGAGGGTGACTGAGTGAAAACAAACTGCTAGCGACATGGCCGGACACACACTGCATCCCATTAAAAAAACACGAGTCAATCCGAGTCGCACAACACAAACACAAAACATTACGGATACTAACGTATCCTCGGTTCTCTGAGTGAGAAGCCGAAACGTACGAATGGATGATGCCTATCATCTCCTACTTTTTCTGTCAATTTTAACCAACCCTTTGAAAAAAGGGCAGTAAGCGCTCTGACGCGCGCAGGCAACTACTTAGACAGCCCTGCGTGACGTCAGAAAGTCTATATATTGACTGCGCTTACGCTTCAGGTCCTCTTTGCCAAGCTCGCCAGCGTCGGTGACTTGAGGCCCGAAGCGTACGTTTCGGCTTCTCACTCAGAGAACCGAGGATACGTTAGTATCCGTAACGTTCGCTTTCGTTTCGAAGCCGAAACGTACGAATGGATTACTACAACCAAGCCTCAAGAGCCCTACACCGAGGAGCCCAAGGTGGGAAGACCCATGGGACCGCCGCCGGGCCCAGAGAGAACACTCTCTGCTACACCCGGCCTGGTGACGTCCAATGCGTAAAAACGCGCGAAGGTGTTGCCTGAGGCCCACGACGCGCTCAGGCAGATATCCTGCATGGGGACGCCTTTCCAGAAGGCCCAAGAAGCCGCCGCTCCACGGGTGGAGTGCGCCCTGACATGCACAGGCGGAGGAACACCCGCCGCCTCCTATGCCAGACGTATGGCCTCAGTAAGCCAATGCGACATGCGTTGGGTAGACAAGGCCTGACCCTTGGCACATTCACCGTGGCAGACGAACAACTGGTTCGTTTTTCTGATGCTCTGCGTACACGTCAAGTAGGCACGAAACGCTCTGACCGGGCACAGAGTGACGGGCACAGAACCTCCCGTCTCAGGCAGGGCTGAGAGCTCTATGACCCTCGAACGAGGGTCAGTAGACAGCACTTTAGGGCGAGAAAAGGGATTCGGTCGCAGCGTCACCCGCGCGTCATCTTGCGTGAACTCAAGACAGTCGGGACTGACTGACAGAGCAGTCAGGTCGCTAACGCGCTTCACCGAGACCAGGGCGAGCAGAAGCGCAGTCTTAAGGGAAAGCATCTTTAGACTGGCACTCGACAGAGGGTCAAAGGGCGTAAGAGCCAGTCCGCGTAGGACAATGGCCAGGTCCCAAGTAGGGACCGAACGTGTGGAAGAGGGGCGAAGCCACCTGACGCCCTTCATGAAGCGCAACGCAAGGGGGTGAGCGCCTGGGGAAACGCCAGCATAGCCAATATGGCATGCTGAAATAGCTGCGAGATACACCTTCAGAGTAGAGGGTATACGACCCTGATCAAACAGGTGTTGCAGAAACGCAAGCACCTCGCCAATAGGGCAGACTAGAGGATCACAGCCTCTGTCTCTGCACCATGTGCTGAACACGCGCCACTTTAGTGTATACAACGACCTAGTGGACGTAGCTCTAGCAGCCTGAACAGTCTCTACAACTGCGGCTGACAGGCCGCGCTCTTGGAGACGCGCCCGTTCAGGGGCCAAGCCGTCAGTCTCCACGCCTCCGGCCTGGGGTGCCACAGCGACCCGCGGGCCTGAGATAGGAGATCCCTCCGCACTGGGAGGGTCCAAGGCTGGCCGTCCAGCAATAAGACCAGATCCGAGAACCAGCTCTGAGATGGCCAATGGGGGGCGATCAGAATCACCCTGTGAGCCCCTGCTCCGATCCTGGCCAACACCTGACGCATCAGAGGAAGTGGGGGAAAAGCGTAGAGTAGACGCCGCAGCCACGGATGTGCCAGCGCATCTGACTCTAGCGGCGCATCTCGTTCCAGCGAAAACCACGCTGGGCAGTGAGTGTTCTCGCTTGAGGCGAAAAGATCGACTTGTGCCCGCCCGGAACGGGACCAGAGGCTGTGCACCACGGCTGGGCAGAGGCGCCAGTCGGTTGCACGCAGAACACCCCTGGAGAGGAGGTCCGCGCCTGTGTTGCGCACACCTGGCAAGTACGCCGCCCTGATTGACAGGAAGTGGCGGGAGGCCCAGGTGAGCAGCTTGTACGCCAGGCGAAACAGGTCCAGAGAGCGCGTGCCGCCCTGGCAATTGAGATAAGCCACAACTGTGGTGTTGTCTGTACGCACTAGAATGTGTTCTCCTCCGAGAAGAGGGAGAAACTCCTTCATAACGCAAAAGACAGCTAGGAGCTCCAACACATTGATGTGTAGCCTCCTAGAGGCTGCGCCCCATGTCCCTCTGGCGGGGCGACCTCAACAAACGGCGCCCCAGCCGCTCTTGGACGCATCGGTGGTCACCATGATGCGTCTGGTCACAGCACCAAGCGCGCCGCCTTTGGTGAAGGCCGACGGCCTGCGCCAATGTGCGAGGGCTAGCCACATGTGTCTGGATACGCGTATCCGATGGGTGGGGTTTGACCTGGAGGACACACCCAGTTCCGCCAAGGAGAGCTACAGCGGGCGTAAGTGTAGAAGGCCGAGTGGGACAGCGCCGCCGGCGGCGCACAGGAGGCCCGTCAGTCTGAGACACAGCCTGGCCGAAACGCAGGCACCTAGTCTGAAGTGGCGTAGGCACGCCCTGACGTCCTGTAACCTCTTCGTAGTGAGCGTCGCTCTCATTGAGCGTGATTTCAGCCTCACGCCTAAGAACTCGACCTCCTGAGAGGGAGAGAGCATGCACTTCTTCAGGTTGACTAAGAAGCCCAAATCGTGCATAGCATGCTCACTCCCCATGCAAAAGAAGCAGACAGCATGGCGGTCGGAGAGCGCCATGGGACGATCACAGTCGGTACAGCGACGAGTAGCCATCTTGCGCCTCGAGGTACCAGAAGTTAGGGACCGGCATGAGCACTTTGAGCAAGACGGAATCCCTCGGAGAGCTTTGAAAAAAGCTGTTGTGGTGGGCTTTGACAAAAGCCGTTGGGTTTTAGATTTATTTGCAAAAGCAAACGAAGATCGACTCAGAAACACACACGCAGTAGGCGAGGTGAAAAAGGCAAAGAAGACCTGAGGCGTAAGCTCAGTCAATATATAGACTTTCTGACGTCACGCAGGGCTGTCTAAGTAGTTGCCTGCGCGCGTCACTGCCCTTTTTTCAAAGGGTTGGTTAAAATTGACTTCAGAAAAAGTAGGAGATGATAGGCATCATCCATTCGTACGTTTCGGCTTCGAAACGAAAGAGAACTCATAATACTACAGTTACCACTCTTAGTCTATCATTCTTATGTACACACGTACAATTACAAACACATACTCACACACACATGTGCACACACATATACACTTATACATATATGCAAATACATATACAAACACATATACATACAGGAACTTAGAATCCTACAATGTAACCACTCTGTATAGGGTTCTTAGACTTGTATGTGCAAACACCCACACAGAAATAGGAACTCCGCCTGACATTTTGCACATAGCAGAAAAATAAATTAGAATGACTGCAATCTTATAGACTATATAACATCAAAATGTTTGTATGGAAATGTTGTTGACTGGTATTTTTTTTAATTACCATCACATATTATTGCACTTTCAGGTGCTTGCCAACCAATTATCTAGCATTAGCACATTAGCTTATGTTAGCTAGCCTACTGCCTAAATATATAATTTTTTTTTGTTAAAGTAGTGTAATGACAACAGTGCAGGATTGTTTCTAGATCCTCCTTCATCCTTATGTACCCATGTCAGCCTGTAAAACACTGGTTTAGTGGACCTGTCACAAGTGTCTGTCTGTCTGAATAGTGCCAACGTACAATGCAAGATCAAATCCAGAAACATGTAGTATCTATATAGCACCCATTCAACACTGAAACACAAACTGGCGTACCGTAAACATTCACTCTCCCCCTTTCTTTTGCCAGACTTACATTTTCCATCACACTTTTAAACTTCTCTCTCATTCTCTCTCTCTCTCGCTCTCTCTTCCTAACCTTCTCTCCATGCATTACTCACCTCTTTCATCTCTCTGTTCTCATCTATCACCACTGCTCATTTATTTCGTTCCTGTTCTCCCAGCCCCCTGCTCTCTCTCTCCTCCTACCCTTTCCTTGCCCCTTACTCCCCAGTGCTTCCAGGCTCTCCACTTTTGGCTGCTCTAAATGTCTGGACACAGGGGAACTCCTCTGTTAAACTCTCCCCCTCTTTCTCCCCCCTCCTTTCTCTCCCTCCACCCTCTCTCTTCCTTTTACTCTTCTCATCATTCATCTCTTTCCTCTCCCCTCAACTCTTAGTAGTCCTTCTTTATACAGCACCCTCCACAGTTATTGGTATTCTGGAGAGAAAATTCTAAAACAGAATAAAAAAGGTTGTTTTCAGGATTGATGCTAGTATCCTAATGGGAATGATGGAGAATGATCTCACTTGAAGAAGGAGTAACTTTCAACTGGAGAATACACAATGCATGAAAAAGAAATAGATATTTAATTATTATGGACAGCACAGTATGTAAAAAAGGACCCCTAAGATTCATCTTCCTTACTGTTATTATCAAGTTAAATCAAGTCAACAGTTGGACTGATAATTATTTTGTGCAAATTCATCACAAATGGAAATGGATTTCGGAGATGTTGTTGCATCTGATCTCTTCATGCCTTTATTCCGTTGGATAAACTCAGGAAC
This sequence comes from Limnothrissa miodon, assembly GCA_017657215.1. Classification (NCBI taxonomy): domain Eukaryota; kingdom Metazoa; phylum Chordata; class Actinopteri; order Clupeiformes; family Clupeidae; genus Limnothrissa; species Limnothrissa miodon. The sequence goes on from JAGFZM010000212.1 coordinate 373,247, forward strand.
ACACAGAGAGGAGCCTCTCTTCCTTTTTGTCTTCCTCCCTCACTTTTTCCTCCTGTCTTCATCTCTGTTTGTTCTCTATCCATCCCTACCAAATGCACGACATGCAGATCACTTGTAATAATTCACATCTGACCAGTTCTCTCTCCTTCTCCCATCCCTGACAGGCAGAGAGAGAAAGGGATGGAAAGAGCAGGGGAGGGGAAAGAGAGAGTAAGTGAGCACGGGAGAGATAAAAGGTTGTGGAGAGAGAGAGAGAGAGAGAGAGAGAGAGAGAGAGAGAGAGAGAGAGAGAGAGAGAGAGAGAGAGAAACATGGACTATCAGAGACAGATGCAGAGAACATCCAGAGAGACATTTTAGAGAGGCAGGGGGAGGATGAATGTAGTTCTGTTCAATGAATTTATGAGGAGGAGATGGAAGGACACACACACACTCACTCACACACTGAAAGGGCAGTTAATATCATCCAGCCAGTAGATAAACTGTTATGAAAATGCCTTCCAAGACGAACACAGAGTAATAGCTTAGTGGCTAACGTCTAGCAGAAATACATTTATAGATAGATGTCTCTAGAGCTGACATGAGGGAGGGAGGGAAGAAGAGAGGGGAAGAGGAAACAAGAAGGAAGGAGAGAGAGGAGTGCGGGCATGTCAGCGAGTGTTTCAGACAGGGGATGAGCTGGTGACTCACATGAATATGCCAGTCTCCCGAAAGGTCACTTCCTCAAGGCTCTGGACAGGGGAAATGGATTCTATGTGAGTGACTATTCATTCACTTCCATCCACTCTTTCCCCCTCTCTCCCTCTCTTCATCCCGCTCTCATCCCCAATTCGAATTCAGCTAGAGCTGACAGACCATATTTATCCCACAATTCGCCACTTTCCCATTTACATTTTCAGTGCGGTACGACCTGGTCTACAGCTGTACTAAAGACACAGAATTTTCCTCATTATCTATTTGTCTGTGTTCCATGACTTCAAATCAACCCCTTTGCCTTCTTGAAAAAAGCAGAGCTTTACAATTATGGTATGTTGTACAAGTGAGCTGATTAGCTGAAGTCTGCATCATTTCTTCACCATAAATCATAGGCTTTGCAGTGATTTTAATGTGATGCACTGTCTGATTACCTAAGAGAATTATACCCTTTCGCTCTGTTACCAAAACTTTGACCAATATGAATGAAATCTATGAATTATTTTTGGCATGGTTAACTATGTCTTGATTCCTGGAATGCCTTTCTTGGGTGCCTTCTCAATAGGTGGGACCCCAGAGTTGGGTGACGCCCTAGTGTATGAGCAGTGTGAAGTTATAGTGTTGCTATGATTGATTATGCACTCTGATTGCCATAGCAACGAGCCTGGCTCTTTGGCATTGTGGTCAAGCTGCAGGTGTGTGGTCTGCTCACTCCCAAATTACCTCAGTGTAAAGATGGACCAAAGCACTTCACCTGTACTGCAAATTCCCAGTTGTTTAATCCTTCCATCTACACATAAAGGGAAGAATTAAGTCATTTTTTTTTTTTTTTTATTTGGCTCCCTGCATTTGTGGAATTACTAAAATATCTATCTCTACGCACACAGACTCACACACACACACACACACACACACACACACACACACACACACACACAATAAGTCACCTAGGCAAGCAATAGAAGCAGCATGCCAGCTGGTACTCAGCATATGCAGTCAGTCTTGGAAGCAGTGAAAAGACAAGTCCCCCTTCCATTTCGATGGAGATTCAGAGTGAGAGGCAGGTGCAGGTCATATGGACAGACAGCAGGAGAAAAAGAGGAGAGGCAGTGATGGAGGAAAAAAAATACAGGGAGAGAGAGAGAGAGAGGAAAGGAAAAGGAGAGAGATGAAGTAAAAGAGAGAGATACAGAGATGGGGAAAAAGAGAGAAAGATAATGATAGAGAAAAGGAGAGAGAGAGAGAGAAAGACAGAGATGGAGAAAAAAGAAGAGAGAAAGAAAGGTGTCACATGCACTAGACACAGTGTTCATGTGCATCTGGGTGAACAGAACAGAAATCTGCTATAGCTCTCTGTGTGTTTGTAGCTCTATAATGTAATACACAATTTGTAAGTGATAATGTATGTATCAATGTAAATCTCTCTCTCTGTCTTTCTGTGTGTGTGTGTGTGTGTGTGTGTGTGCGCGCTAACGAAGCAAAAATGACGGTAATTAACTAAATGAGCCTGAACTGCACCTGAGGGGTGAGTGAGAGACTTTACTATTCCCTTAATCAGTCGGAGAGAGTGATAAAAGTAAAGACTGATAGAGAGAATCAAGAGAAGAGATAACGCAGATATCTCTCCTTATCATACCAGTGGGTGATGAAGGGAGGAAGGGGTGGTGTGAAGAATGGAGAGCGTAAGAAAGAGGGAGGGAGAGAGAGAAATAGATCACGTCACGTGTTAAAGACATGAGAAGAATGGGTTATAGATAGCAAAGGAGTAAAAGACATTAGGAGAGAGAGAGAGAGAGCAGAGTGCCGCCAGCCTTTACAGACATAAATGATGAAGACCTCAGGTGTGCCAGAACACTGGAATCTCCACTGTGGGAATGGGAATGTGAGAATGTGTGTGTGTGTTTTCACACGTACTGTATATGCTGCTGCCTTGTGTGAAGGTGCCAGATCTCTTTAGGGACTGTCTGTGTGTGTGTGTGTGAGAGAGAGAGAGAGAGTCTGAGTGTGTGTGTGTCTTCCTATGTCTGTGCTAGATGGCCTCGATCACCACAATCTACCACCACAACACACGCACACACTCACTTTGCAACTTCTGCTTGAACGTGTGCCATTACTCAAGCAGCAAGAGAGAGCCTCCACCAACAGCTGCAGTATCAGCCTATAGGCCTCAGCGTAGTCAGATAGTCGGGCGAAGGGACACGGAGCTCATCTGCACTAACTACCATCATTGGTAATCACTGCACACATTGCACCGTCCCTCAGGGCGCTGTAGCGCTGCAGCCAGTGAGCTGAGAGTGGATGGAAGAAGGGAGGGAGGTGGGGGGGAGACGCCAAGCTGTCTATCCCCGGTCCCAGAGCTGCTGGCAGGCACAGGAATTTAATCGAGCCCCAGGCTTCAGTGCTGTCGGGAGGAAAAGTGGCCACCGGTGCAATCGCCCTCCTCCCCCATCAAATATTCTCCCCTGGCCTGCCTGTGGCGCCAACCAGCATAATTTGACCAGGGTAACTTTTCGAGAACTCCTCCAAGAATGTTGAAAAGAATTACTCAAGTAGGTGATGAGTGTATGTAAGCTAACTCAAAAAATACAAAAAGATGGTGTGCGTGTGTGTGTATGCATATCCAAAATAAAGCCCATAATTTAAGTGATACCCCAGGAAGAGTTGTACAAGGTGAACAAGAATTCAGACAGTTTTAATTCCTTTTAAAAGTGTGCTACAGTTAACAGTTTTCAAAACTGGCACAAATGAAATGGCCAACTTGAATGGAAATTTGCCTGCTATTTATGTCATAGATATTTGTTGTAACCAGTGTTATTGAAAAAAACATTACAGTAATTAAGATGTAAAATATCATATATCTTGCAATATGAAAAAAGTTACCCTAGACTATGACTGGTACTCATTGTAGTTTTACTGTTTTTGAGCAAAATCTTGTGAGCGCTGAGAGCAATTTGACTGGGTTACAAAATTCTGCCCAAAACAGGCCGTTGTTATCGCCGCGCCAGAAGATGTGGCCCTCGAACAAGAGCCATTATTCCCTCACTGTGGTGCTGGGGAGAAAAGAGAGTTACACTTTTGATGAAGTCTCCATGGAGGACATCACATCACAGAAATCACATTTACCATTCCACATTTAAAAAGGCTCCATTTGTTTCAAGAATAAAGATCCGTTCACAGGGGGACTCTACTGGCGTGAGTGTGAAATACTTGACATTATGGACACTAGCAATAGCAACAGCAAAAAAGGAAAAAAAAAAACAGAGCATTACATTCATTGAATTGGATTTTGTGTGTGTTGTGTGTCTGTGTTGAGAGTGTGTGAGTGTGTTTGTGTGTGTGTTGGGGGGGGTGGGGGGCGTTGACGTGTCAATTTGGAGCATGGCTGCCGTGAGTGTGTTTGGAGAAGAAAAGGTCACAGAGAATGTTTGCTACGTTGGGAGGAGGAAGGCAAGAGGATGTATCGCCTCTGTGAGATTACAAGGTACGGAGCATGACATTAACCGCAGATGAAGCCGAAAATACACCACACACACACACACACACACACACAAACAACCCTCCAACCATCCACCACTTCCACCTCTGTCTCCATATGCCATTCCGTGAGTTCACGTGCACACACACACAGACAGACACACACACACACACACACACTCACTGAGAAAGCGAGTGTGCACTCTGTGTGTGTATCTCTTGCTCACACGCACAGAGCTGTGTGCCAAATTGCTGGCAGCTTGGCGAAGTGGTGCCTCTGAGTGAGGTTATTCTCTCGCACAGACAAAGATTAAAACTAATTAGAAGTTGGCACAGGGTGTAAGCACAAGGCTGGAAACTGCCATAGATGCCAGGACCCACACAAGGCAGAGGAAGAAAGAATGAGGTGAAAGAGAGACAGACAGATTGAGAGAGAGGGAGAGACAGACAGGATGAGTGTGTGAGGGAGAGAAAGAGAGAGAGAGAGATGCTGAAAAGGTGAAAGGGAGGATTTAGGCTTTAGCCAGATGCCACCAGACGCCTTTGGGCAACACCACCACTACCAGACACACAGACACACACACACATAAATAATACACTCTCTCTTTTGCACACGCACACACACACACACACACAAATAATACACTCTATAACTTTCTCACTCAGGGTCAGACTCACACACACACACACACACACGACCACACAAATGATACACTCTCTTTCACACAGGGTCAGAAAGACACACACACAAATACAAACACGTAGACATATACTCACTGTCGGGGAACATGCGCACACAGAGTGAGCAACTCAACACACCGGCAGAAAATAGGTTTGAAAGGTCCACAAGGCATTTCAAGCCCGCAAGCCCACAACACAAGCTCCACTTGAACTAAAGAGAGCCTCTCTTGGCTGTCACCCAGACAACCGAGTCACAGTCCAACGCCGACAGCAACAGAGGCCCTTGCAGATACAGTCAAAACGATCCTCCAGCTGATGATGTTACATGAGCTACCCATTTGCTGCATCAGTAAACGTTAATTTATCTCCCAGTCTCAAGGTAGAATTATAATCTTGCGTGGAAATAATCTAAAGCGGACCAATCACAGTTGCGTGTCGCTTTTCCCTGCTGTCTGCATTTCGACGTGTAGTTAAAGATTTCTGGAGATGCGCGTCAGGCGACGCAGACCCTCTGCGAAGGGAGGTTTGCGTTGTCTCAGACCGCCTGCAGTGTGTCGGTGCCAATGTGACGGAGGAGCATAATTCCAGTCATGCTCATCAACTCCATGGCTGACTGAGTATATCAGCCTCCACGCCGCCACTTCGCCCATCTGGACACTCACACACTGCTTCCCCAGTCAGGCACGAGTGGCACTAAACAAACAGCAGAAAAATAACAAAGCCGTCAGGACTATAGGGGAGTGTGTGTGTGTCTGTGTGTGTACATTTTTTCTTGATCAAGTGGTTGCCTTGCCTTGATTCTTCTGTTCTGCCTTTCAAACGTTTGTTTATTGTTGTTTATGAAATCAGCTGACAGAACACAAATTAAATTGATTATTTATTAACATATCAGAACACAAATGGGCCCTTTGGGACCAGTGATGAAATTGGACCTGTTGAGAGGGTGCGCAGGGTGCAGAGGGAACTGTTGAGAGAGTGCACAGGGTGCAGAAGGAACTGTTGAGAGGGTGCGCAGGGTGCAGAGGGAACTGTTGAGAGGGTGCACAGGGTGCAGAAGGAACTGTGTGCATGGAAGTGAGGTTGGATATCAGACACCTTGTGGGCAGAAAATGGAAAGTTGGGTTGGAAGTGGGAAGTTTCTGAGAATACAACAAAATATGTCTTCTCGGTCTTCTATCTGGGATTAAGGTAAGGAATTAACATTTTAGGCCCTGTTTACGTGTATCTAAATATATGTTTTTTATTGATTTTTTAAATCCATTTAAGCCTTTCAGTAACACATAAATGTTTTAGATTTTTAAAATGCCATGTAACACCCATTTAAAGCCTCTATGTGTAGGATTTATCTTCTATTTATCTTTGTCTTTTATTAAAAATATATTTTTTATTTTAAAAATATAATGTAAAACGATGGTAATTACCTCCATGAATAAATTGTAGTGTTCCGGTAAACTTGGTAATTTCCATTTATATATAGATATGGCTGGGGACCAAAGAAGAATATCCATTTTGCGCCGCCATTTTCAAAAGTACTGGGAGAGCAGTATCGTATATTCAGCTCCGCCTTTCGCGTTTCCGCTCAGAGACTGAGTAGCAGAAACTGAGATAAGAGCGAGCGAGCGAGCGTTCGGCCTCCGTAGCAAGAAATTAGGATTGTGGGAAGGGGAGGGCTAATACATTTTATTCAAACGTATGCTGTATACCACTTCGCCGATAGATGGGGAATTCTGATACGATCCTACACATTGAGGCTTTAAGTACTAACTTTAAGTACAAACATAATAAACCACAAACAGTATAAACATATGCACATTTTAGATGGAAAAGAGATGTATTAGACATTTGTGGGAACATGGAAAAACCATCACAGTACCTTCCATTAATAAAACACATCACAAAGTTAGTAAAATTGTTTATCATATGTACAAGTATATTTAGAAGTGACCTATTTCTCTGGTTTCATTATGTTTATGCTTTAATACATCAGTGAGACATTTTTACATAAATGGATGTTAGAAAGCCCTCCAAAATGGAGATTTTTTTAAAGTGCTGGATTCTTTGGATTTGCTCAACATGTGTAAACACACATCTAGAATATTCATTTATAGATATTTGTAAACAAGCTCTTTGCCAGTAAAAATGCTATCATGGCTACTCAGTAAAACATGACCATGTACTCTAGCCTTACAGACCTTTATCTAGGCAAGCAACTGTTTGTCAGTGGGCCTGACAGAGCACAGTCTGCGGATAACCCTTTTCAGCAAAACCGACCCAACAACTGCCTTCAACTCAACACTGCTACTATACTGTTTATTTCAGAGAAAATTACTGCTGTACTGAAAACTGAAAATTTCCCTCAGGAATATAAATCCTTTGTTAGATCCACTGAACAATGAAAAGCATATGGATGCTTCTGATTCATGTGGCTTTCATTAAAGCACCTCAGCCAGGAAACTCTCTATAGTGTTAATAGGGCTGCTCCAAAAATGTTTGGAGGGGTTTTTGTTCCAGACTGTGCTTTTATATTCTATGATTTCAGTATAAGGAAATGGAAATTCCTGTCACCACCCCAGCACCACCCACCAGACATCATCATTTTTTTTTTTTTTTTTATCTTAAAAAGGCGAAAGTGAATAGATAGATCTCGCTAGATCTGAATATGTGTGTGTATGTGTTTCAGCTTACGCTGTTCAAAAAATGCACATGCAAACATCTCCCTGTAACATAAAATAAGTTCCTGTGTCTGGGTAAAAATTAAGAGGCATCCAGCCAAGAATTGAGTTGTCACATATGTATGTGTGTCTGTGTGTGCGTGTGTGTGTGTGTGTGCAGCAGGCGGCTGTCATACATAATTCAACTCCACGAAACCCCGACACACATGCTTTTTTTTTTACTTAGAGAAGAAAGTGCCAGAAACGGAGAAACATTTCATGTACACCTGCCATTTACGACGGTAACCCGCGCCCCCACTCGGAGAGCTACTCGTCAATGGCTATGATTTCCCCGCCTGCTCGGTAATCTCTGCTTTATGTACACACAGCCATGCTGTGTAATCTCCTTGTTTTTGTTTTGGAAAGGAGAGCAAGGGGAGAGGAGGAAATGAAATATAGAGAGAGAGGAGTAGAAGAGAGAAAGAGGAAGGAAGAGGGAGAGGAGAGAGGAGTAGAAAAGAGAGAGGGGGGATGAAGGAGAGGAGAATGATGGAGATAGAGAGAGTGGGGTAAAAGAGGGAGAGAGGGGGTGAGGGAGAGGAGTATATAGATAAAAGAAGAGTGAGCTGGGAAAAAAAGGCACATTCAAATAAAAACTGTGAAGATTGCTCTTATTTTTCTTTGCTTTCAAGCTCTCCTGTCTGATTGTCTCAGTGCTTCTCTGTCTCCCTTTCTCTCAGTCTCTCTCTCTTTCTCTCCCTCTCCCTGTCTCTCTATCTCACCCTTTCTCCTGCTGTGGCATTCTGTGATGGTTCCGCTGACACAAACACAGACTGACGGAACACTCCGGAGATGAAAGGGCGCAGTGAGAAGCACCGGACCTGCCATGGGCAACACACACACATACACACACACTCACTCTCATTGCCACACCTGTCATCTGCAGTTTACACACACACACACACCTGTCGTCACATACCCACACATGAACACACACAGACACACAAAGTCCTAGCTTGGCCACCTGCTGTTGTCATTGCCACAGCCCCAGGGAGACCCAATCACACCAGGGAGACAAAGAGAGACAGACAGGGAAAGAGAGAAAAAGAGAGGGGGATAGAGAAAGAAGAAAAAATAGATAAAAAAGAGAGAAAGTATGAATCAGATCAAAGAAGGGAAGCAGAGGCAGAAACGAGTAAAAAAAACCTTCCCCTCCCCACAGGTCATGAGAATAAGAAGACCATTAAAGCACCGCATAAGCCTCCTGTCTTCTCTTTTCTTTTCACTGTCATCCGTCAAACTGATCTCATCACATCATCCATCCATCCATCCATCCATCTATCTGTCCACCCATCCCTCCATCCCCTTCTCCTAACAGACGGAGGACGGCGCCTTCCATCCATCAGTGTCAGGCGAACAGTGCCTACGCCTGTTCCTCCCGAAACCCCATCTATAATTCCACAGCCCCCGGTCCCAGCCTGGACTCCTGGCTTCCACTGAGCTGAGTCTGCACTCGGGCATGGAGTGGCCATCACGCATGTATGCACACAAACACACACACACAGGGCACATACACACGCAGGGGCACTCGTACATACAGACCGACAGACATACACATACAGACGCACAGACGTATACTTCACAGGCATAAACACACACACACATACAGTGCAGGCCGACAGACATACGGGCCTGCTTACACAAACGCACTGCCATACACACACATAAATGGACAAACACACACAAAATGGAGTAGTTCACCCTTTTAGACTCACAGACATGTGTGTTCACACCAAGTTTGTGAGGTTTAGTTCATGTGGGCTCGTTTGCATGTTTTTCCATTTGCATTTGAGTCCTTCCCTAATGTCGCATTGCCATGCATACTTTGCTTAAGGGAATTACCCAGTTTGTAGTGTTATGACATGTGACAAAAAAAAAGCTTGTTACAATTTACAATTATCCTGAAACTGGTCACAGGTGCTTAGCAAAATACTTACAAACAGCGTGAGCTCTCACAACCTTACAAACACATTGCCTAAACAGTGTTAGTAAAGTCTGTGAGGCCTCGGGGCTCGGTTCACAGGGAGGAAATTAGCTGGGTTTTCATCTGAGTAGTTGATGTGTGTTATGTGAATGATAAGTCCGTTTGAAACACCTGCACATTCCCAACAGTCCTCTAATGCAGCTTTAAGTGTAGTTTGCTTGAAGGGTTGGATTAACTAGTTGTGAAAAGACATAATGCGATTAAAGTCAACAGAAATAGTTGAATTTGTGTATATTTACTCTTAAATGTTTACATTACATGACATAGCTGGTCTGAGCACCTCCCTTGATGATCCTACTGTAATGTTGAGTTTTTATTTGCTTTACACAGTTGATGTAAACACGCCATCATGCACGCAGACATGCACAGTCTTGAGCCAAATTACTTTGTTAAAGTGAATAAAAAATCGAACAAGTTCAATGGAAAGCCAGCCACTGAAACTCTTCCTGGAGAACATCACAACCAGGCAGTGAAAATGTAGTCTTTGCTGAGCACAGGGGCACATTTATGTGCTGCTGTTAGACACTGCAGTTCCTAAAAAACTGCATTGGATTAAAGGTCAGACATAATTGCTCCCTCGTGAGAGTAAAAATGGTCTAACCTCTTTACAGTATCAAGAGACAGAAAAAGGACAGCGCGACAAAGGGTACTGGACAGGATGTCAGGCCAGCATTTTTAAATTTTGGGACACATTCCAGTCCCTCTTCATCTACGAATCCCTAAGTGCCAATTAAATTCCACAGTTAGCCACTATTTTAACTTCTGTGAGAACCACACATGCTATGTGGCTATTAAACATTGCTCTATTTGCTATGTCTGTTTGCTTTCCAGTGGCTGGCTGTCCTCAATTATTCTGGTGGACATAACATTTGGCTTCACACTATTGATAGACAGACATTGACTTCATGGTTTGACTGGGTTCTGTCTGTTCACTGATTGGTTGCTAAACCAAGTCAAGGAAACCGAAACCTTAGGAGCATGAGGATGTGGTACTGTAGGGCACTGACCTGTAGCTCTACACCATTGCTATAATGAATTTTGCTAAACTGTCATGTTTCATAAAACAATTTTCAAAAAAATATTTTAATGCACCTTTTTGAGTTCCTTAGACTTGTCTTCTTTTATATTGAATCCTTGCACCAAACAGCAACAAAAAACCCTCACAACCAAACAGACCATTTTTTTTCATAAGACCTTGAGGGATTGTCACGGGTCCCAGCTCCATTCAGTAAATGTTTGGAAATTGACATGCGCACACACTAATGGAAAGCTATTTCTGAACCTTAAAAAGATTTATGAAAAAGAAATGAAACCACAGCTACATATGACAACACTAGACCAGGGGTCTTCAACCTTTTTCAGCTCAAGGACCCCTTGGCTGTGAGAGCGACTGAGCACGGACCCCCACACCTGTGGGGATACACGTGCGTATTTAGTTGTGCATAAAATAAACATTTGTGACTTCTCAAATGAGTTCAGTCATGCATAAAATAAAGTGTGTGTATGTTATCCACCAGAATACGGATGGAAAAAAATTAAAAACTCAAAAATTACAAGCACAAAATCAAAATTTCAATACGCCTCTCAATATTATGGATACCACTTTGCACACGTCACTCAACTGTCAAAATACGTCATCGCCCCATTCACAGGCATTACTTGTTGAGAAAATAAACTTTTTGACAGCTATCTTACTCCATACACACCTGGCCCACCTCAAATCCTGCCGTCATTTGGACCGTCAGTCGAGTGCCTACATGCATGCACGCACACACACGAACGCACACATTCTAAACTCGTTTCTTTACATAGTTGCATAAACTCGCCCTATAACAGAATGAATGTCACAAGGGTTAACTAGCTGGATATATTCAGCTAAATTCAGGCAAAGCTTAATTAGCTCAAACTGATAAAGACAGAAAGCCTCTTCCTCTTGTGTAAAATAACTTTGTCTTTCAGAAGGAAACACAAACACATGAGATTATCGTTATCGTTTTATTGTGATGGAACGTTGGATGAATGAATTCGCGCAGAACGCCTTGAAGCGCAAAGACCGCAGACTCTCATAAAAAAAACAACAAAGCAAAACATCACACAGAACAAATACCCCGCAAAGTTCAGGGTCCATCAGTCCCGTCACTGAACAGACGAATCAAACGTAATTCATCTCCCGGAATGAAAAGAACGAGTTTGCTGAATACAAAGCTATTTAACTAAAACGCACGGGGGGAAGTGTTCTTTAATCGCGATGATCCAACTCAAATAAAAAAAAAAGATCACAAGGGTCACATTTTTTATTATAGGCCTAGTGGGACGAAGAATGAAAGATAACTGATCAGCTACCAGGTCCTAGTGAGAGCTCTGAACCTGGTGAGTGGAACAGAGCTTCTCTATTCTAGGACTGATGGAATTTGCGAGGCAGTGTCTCATTAGGTCAGGCTGAAGTGGTGACCTGTATTTGTACATTTATGAATGCTAATGTGTTTTGGCATAGGTTAGCAAAATGTTACACAGGGATCACATGATCACATGCATGATTCATGGGTAGCCCACAATGTGTTATTTGAAAACGAATATGAAGCAATTTTCTTTTGAACATAATGTTAACTATAACAAATTTTATTTTTTGGAAGAGAAAAAAAATGCTTCATACGAAATATTTTCGCGGACCCCCTGCACTACCTCCGCGGACCCCCTAGGGGTCGCGGACCCCCGGTTGAAGACCCCTGCACTAGACTAATGGAGAAAGAAAATTCTCAGAGAATTAAATATTCTGTTTTAAGATTTCTCCTCTTGTCTGTCTTTGGAGACATTGGGATTATGGAAAGCCAGCTTAAACAAGTGCCTTCACCTACATAAATCTTACTTTACTTTTGAGAAAGCTAACAGGTAAAACTGTGAAACCCAGAGTGATAGCTACACCTAATAATGCTATCAACAAAATTTAAGGGAGCTAAACAAATGACTAGCTAAACTAGAAGACATTAAACAAGAAAACTAGAAGAAATTAGACAGACCAACATGATTTTTGACACCCAAAAAAAGCAGATAACAAAGCTCCACTTGAGGAAGGGCTGTGAACCACACCTATCATCATGAGACAGTGGGTCACATGCAGTGTTGGGTAAGTTACTTTTTAAAAGTAACCAGTTACTTTACTTTAGTTACTGTTTGGAATTGTAATTAGATTACTTTACTCATTCCTAGTTTTAAAAAGTAACTTCACTACTTTACTTTACTTTACTTTTTTACACCCTCACTTGTACAAATTTACTTTGCATAAATGCATGTAAAAACAAAACAGCCATGTCTTTTATTTACTTTATTTTTAAAGCAACGGCCTTGTGCAAAATATGAACTTGGTTCACAGTATAACTTGGCTTCATTAGAATTAAATGGCAGTGTGTAACATATTGAATAATAATAATAATAATAATAAAACAAACAAGTACTTTATACCACTGCTAAAAATGAAAAGCTTGAAAAGATCAATATAATCTGAAAGGCCAATATAATCTGGATTTAATATAATTAAAGTATGCCATTACTGTCATTTGTAAACCTAATATCAGCCCTGTGCTGACAATGCCTCAAAATAAAATCCACTAAATAAACATTAAACAAATGGAGGCAATAGAAGGTAATTGCGTGAGTCAGTAGCAACCCATTAATTTCACCATACTGGATATACTGTGTATGTTATTATGTAAAATGAATAGGCCATACCATAAACTGTATAGCCATACGAACATAAATTTATCAAACAATTAATTTTTCATTTTCTCCAGAGAAAAAGTGGTTGTATCTCATCAGTAAAATTCTCTCAAATTTCCTGTCAGATAGTCTGTTCCTCCTTGGGGTCAGAACAATACCACCCTGGCTGAAAAGCCTTTCAACAGGTGCACTTGATGGTGTTGGAGTGTTGTATTTCCTTGAGATATCCTTGATTCTGGGGAACTGTTTAAGAACCTCAAAGTCAGTTTTAGGTGACTTCAGGTATTCCATGACCTCTGTCTCCGCAGTGTACGAAGTCTGCTCCTCCTCCTCAAATGCAAAAAAGTCACTATGACTGGAGTGGCCAGTTCCCTGCTCTGCTGGCCTTGCCTGCTGCTCCTCTGGAATCCGAGCCCGGCACTCAGAAATGAGCAGTCTTCTAGCAGCTTCCCGCCTTGTCTCATCTTTGAGCCATCGGACCTTGAATCTGGGCAATGTGACTGCTGCAATTAGGGCATCTTTGCTGTCCAAGATGGCTGAAAATCTGTCTTTAATGGCCTACAATATGAGACATGCACAGCATATTTTACTAGTGGCTGATTTGAAAATTGTATTAGGGCCATGATCATTAGTTGTAGAACTAATATGCATAGACAGAGAATATTTATGTAGGCCCATTATGAATTGGTTTATTGTATTTACCTGTATAATAGCATCAGGAATACCAGCTGTCATGTGGGACAGGCCTTCCTTTAGGGCAAGTAACCTGGACATAAGAATCTCCAGTGTTGGCAATAACGACCCATAATAGCAGTTATCTTCTCCTTGTAATATATCCAACGCAACAGCAAGTGGCTTGAGCACGGTGGTGTACTCCTTCAGGAACTGATACTCTCGCTCAGTAATGCCTCTGATCTCTAGTCTAGAACAAAGCGTGTTCAAATCTGTGATAGTAATTTCTGTGATGCGACACAAAGCATTGTAAAGGGAGTTCCATCTTGTTGTAGAAGGGACAATAAGCTTTCTTGTGGTCACATCCTCGACCTCATCAGAAGCCACAGTGGAGCGGCTAATCTTGCTCCAGAGAGCTGAACACTTCCCAAGAGAACTTCGGTAAATTCCTTTGCATTCACTGTTAGTAGAGAACCATTTATCTAAATCAGTGGTGGATATCAAATTCAATGTGTGCGATGCACAGCGCAGATGAGGAGGGAGGGAAAACAACCCGTTAGAATTTGTGGAAAGGACATTACCAATGTCTGTGAAAGACACTTCTTCTTCATCATCAATTAACTCCTCATCATCAGAACAGGACCCTTCAGGCTGCATTTCAAACACTCGGAAGGCCTTAACAAAATTACTACCGTTGTCCGTGACACACGTTACAACTTTATGAGTTATCCCATAATTTGAATGCACTTGCTCAATTTCGCTGGCTATCACGTCATATGTGTGTCGTCCTCTGACCCTTTTGCACGAAATGGCAGCCTTTCCGCGCTGAAACTTATCATCGATCCAGTGGGCAGTCATTCCAAGATAACTTTTGTTGTTTTGTGTCCACATATCAGCAGTTGTGGACACAAATTCCACGCATTCAAATGTTTTTTTGAGACCCGATTCCATGGCTATATAGCATCTGCTTAAGTAGCTTGAAAAGGTTTTTCTGTCAGATATCGGCGCTCGCGTTGTTGGGATTTTGCTCAATATTTTTCTGAAGCGTGGTGACTCTACTGTAGACAATGGGAGCATGTCCTCCACCACATAGGCTGCCACTAGTTTATTAATTTCAACCTGCCCTGTTACCTGCCGACGTGGCCCTACCAGTTTGGCCTGCTTTGGAGGGCTTGGGGTAGTCTCATCTCCGATGTTGCCATGGATTTCTTTCGCCACAAGCTTGGTATGGCTGTGTTGTCTTGCTAAGTGCTTGGTCAAATTGCTCATTGACTGTAATGCTGTAGAAAGCACTTTAACTCCAGGACATATCTTGCACTTAACTGAAATGTTTTTGTCTTTAAATGCGATAAGCTCGAAATAATGCGAATATTTCCAGTTTCGGAAAGCACCCGTACTTACATCCACCTCCATTATTTCGCAGATAACGCTCGAACCCCTCTCTGCTGTAGCACGCATGCGCAAATAGCCGGTTTCATTTACAGTCTATGTTGAGCCAAAAAGAGAGAATTCATGTAGCCCACTGCTTTACACAAATAAAATCGTTTATGATTTAACAGGGCAACGTAACGCTGTAACGGACGTTTCTATAGACTAGGAACTGTAATTAAGTTACCAAAATTCGAAATGTAATGCGTTACTTTACTAAGTTCCTGACAACAATAACGAAATTACAGTAACGCGTTCCTTTGTAACGCGTTATCCCCATCACTGGTCACATGAGTCAGCCAACATGTGTGAACTTGTGAAGTATCAATGTGTGAAGTGAGAGATACAGATGTCTTGCTTCTCCATTAACAGTTTACAGAACTGAAGAAGCCTTTTGGATGAAAGGAGAAACATCTACAGGCTCCAGAAAGCCTCAGCAGCTAACAGTAGCAGTGATCTTTATTCTACTGTGTAGTATGGCCGGAGGCCAAGTGACTGAACGAGGCAAGTTATATCAGTGTGCATGACACCTAGCGCCTGCCAGGGGTGGGGACTCCTTATGCAAACTTAATGAGCGGTCATGTCACAGAGCTCTGCATAACTAAGACTCGCTTACTACGCTACTACCATAAATGAAAATGTACCAAGACATTATGAAATATGAAGGTTTATGTAAAATTGATCCCATCACGTGAGGGCGTCTCTGAGAAATCCACTAAGATGGCGTGACATGGACCATGCCCATCATGGTGGCAGCTCAGGAGTATCCCTCTGTGGCTACTATACACACTCTGAGTCTTCCACAAAAGGTGGCCTGCCATACAGTACATCTACATTCTTAATTGTTCTCTGAAGATCTTCAGAGATGGTATGCATCAAGGAGACCTAATTAAAACGGTTTTATTTCTTGTGGTTGTTGTACATATACTGTACATTATTAAACAAAGCTGTAGAGCTTAATCCTCCACTGAGTGAGGAAGGGAGAGCAAAGAGAGGGAGTCTGTGTGTGTGTGTGTAATGAGAAGAGAAAAGAGGGTTAGGTTCACCAAGGCTTCAATGATCTATGTGCCACACATGAAGGCTGCAGCAAACTGTAGGGTGTTCAGGTTGCTGATGGATGACAGCCATTTTTGTCTGTAGCTAGTTACTACTTGAGACCAAACAAACAACACTGCTGTCCAACCCTGTCCAATTTCAGGAAGCAAATACACACATATATCACACACACACATACATGCACAAAATACACACGCACACACACATACAGTATGCACACTCACTAACCTGTACACACACACACACACACTCACACAAATGGAACCTCTTCAGTTCGTTAAGCATGTTTGTTTGGTTAATTGGGTTTAGTAAGTCAGTTAATTGTGTTTGGCTGCTTCATTAGGATTAGTTAGGTGCACATCTCTCTTCAGCATAAGCAAATGTATAGAATGAGCTCTTCATTTCACGTCTTGATAACACAATGAATGAGCACACACAGACTCTCTCATACAACACACACTCATTCTCAATAACAATTCCATTAAATTCATATCAAATACAGTTCTCTTTCACTTCTAGCCGAAAACTCCGGCTGCTCCAGCGGTGAAGAAAAGGTCTGAGCCCTCTACGCAGCTCAGCCAAGCTCGGGACGCCAGGGCTCGCAATGGCAATGCGCACGCTCTCGCCCGTGTGCACAACCCTCCACCCGCACCTCTTACAAAGACCTCTGCCTTCAGTACTGCTCCTGATGTGCTCCGGTGTGTGCGGCAGTGGACGTCACGCGCTTTCGGCCCGTTAACGACTCTGTCTTACTGTGCTGCCCCCCCCACGAGTCTCTGCCCCACGGTTTCCAGCCCGAGGCGTCTCCTCTCTGATTCCATCGCCTCTAATGGCGTCTAAGTGCTTGGCCACTTCAGACGCACAGTGTGCCTCACGGGGCTCCGCGCTCAACGCACGTCGATCTGACGCAGCCCCCCGCCCCCTCTCTGATCTGCCCGGTCAGGCCTCTTGGGCATCTGGCAATACCTTTGCACGTTTTTACAGGCTGGACGTCACCAGGCCTGGCGTGGCTGAGAGCGTGCCTGTGGATCCTCCCACCTCGGGCCCCTCGTGAGGTTGTAGTGGTCCATTCTATCCATTTTCGGCTAGAAGTGAAAGAGAACATTTCAGATACTAAAGAATCTTTGGTAGAATGAGAAGCCGAAAATAGATAGCTTCTGGCCTCAAGTGCCGGTGCAGGTGCGCATGGCAAAAGAGGCAGAGCGTAAGCAAGCAGGGTTACTTATAACCTGTCTGACACAGACACTTGCTGCCCTTTTTCAAAGGGTTGGTGTTAGTTAAATTCAGCGGAATAAAGCATGAAGCATGCATTATCCATTCTATCCGTTTTCGTTCAGAGAAGATACTTTAGTATCTGAAACGTTTATCAGCATGATATATCATGGGGTCTTGACAAAGCATTCAGAAATAATAAAAAAGATATTTATAACTATGGAATATATAAACATACATTTTGGAAAAATATATTTTACACATACAAACATAAGCTGTGTAACTGCTTCTCTTTCTGTCTTTCACACACATACACACACCCCCACACACACTCCATGCAGGGCTTAGCGATCACTTTATCTTTCCCCAAAATACATAAGAGCTTGGGTCGCTGTGCTACACTTCCCCATCTTTCACCTGTCTTTTACTGGCCTATTTATCCAACTAAATGCTGAGCCGGGCCACTCGCTTGGGGACACTTTAGGGTGTGATGTCTCCTCTTCCTCATGCTCTTCATCCTTCTCCTCCTCCGCAGGGGTCTATCCTCCTTCCGTCGGGAAAAGAGCCAGAACTAACAGAGTGACGCGAACATTAAATTTTCACCCCGATCTGCGGCTAGGGACAGGCTTGCTTTGGCCACGGGAACCATAACAAATAAAGAGCTGCTCTTTTTGCCATATGGGCTCATTGCATCTCCAAGTGTCTGGGGTCTACATGGGGGATTAGGGCTGTGATCTGCTATGCAGGAGCAAGAGGCTGCCCCAGCAACGACACAGCGCAGTGCAGCCAATAGATCCTGCTTGTAAGCCATCATGACAGGACCTTAGGCAAAATATTATTTGACCCGAGAGGACAATCTTGTATACACACACAAACACAAACCTGAGGAATCCATACAGTCCAAAGCCTAGCCACCGGCCATAGTGTGTGTGTGTGTGTGTGTGTGTGTGTGTGTGTGTGTGTGTGTGCGACCACCACAACACATAATTTAAAAATATTCAGGTGAGATGGCAGGAAGGAGCTGCAGGCTCCTCATGCATCCCAAAAGATGCTAGGAAAAAGTGGATGGCTGTCTGAACACCGCCCAGCAAGGCAGCCAAACAGCACCTCAAAGTTCAACAAAAATCACTGAAAAAAAAAATCCATCAGGGACTGCTTTTTTCCTTTATAATATCTGAAATCAGTCATGGTGGAGCTGGAGTTAGGTCACTAACTCAAAACTGACAATTGACAGACAATATAAAAGATGTTGTTGTATATTATATAAATAGAATATCTACATTATTATATAATATGCATTTTTTTAAATATCCATTACATATAAACACAATATAAAATATATTAAACATACGGTGAATATAGTATACAAAGCTCAACTACCTCTCAAGGACAGAAGTGGTTACTGGAGGTGCAGGAGCTGGACCTGTGAGCGCAAAGTAGTCCAGAGTTCTCCCCTGAAGTTTGACCTTCTAGACAGCTTTACTCATAAATCTAATTATTTAACGCTTCTTATTGAGTATATCAAGCCCCTTGGGAAAATTTGTATGTGCATGAACCAAACGCTAGCCACTAAAAAATGCAGCAGACTTTTGAGGAGAAGCCAGAGCAGCCCTGATCTACACAGAGGTAAAAACATAAAACACATGCTAACACTTTCCATTAGCACATACATTTATTCATCTTTAACTAGCTGCTTCTTAACATGCAAATTCTAGCCATTTGTAAGGCATTACAAATAATTTTAAATAACTTATTCAGTTTGAACGGTGTGAATTCTACCCATACACCATTAGGTAAGAATTTATTCCAGTATAAACTCCTAATAACTGTTTACTCTTTGTTAGTAAATTAGTGGTTGTTGATTAATTATGATCTTGATATGTTTTGGTTGCTATGAGGTTTATAAGGTAGTGGTAGGCCTACTACAGGAACAGTTATTCTGCTTCAGAAAAAAAATGGTCTATTCATTTAAACAAAACCCAAAGCTGCCATTACTGTCTAAATAATTCCTAATGATGTCTGTTCAATTGAGAATAACAGCTACTGTACTGTCCTGTACTACCACTTTATATAATAATTATATAAATAATATGTGTGCACCAATATAAAGTACACACAGACACTCAAACCATCTCTATTCACTTCACCCTCCTCCTGTGAATGGGCCAGTTACTGAGATTAGTATTTATTTATATCATGCTGATTTATGAATTGGTCAAATTGTCACAGAGCACAAGATTTCAGTGGGAGCAGAATACATTCTGCTGTAAAGCTTGAGTGAAAGTCAGGGAAGAGGTTGTTCCGAAGGATGAGATCTCAAGGAGAGATTGTTTTGTCAGGGAAGAACATCATGTGCTGTGCAGCCTATGCTATAGGGGGTGGGATGACTAAACACTTTACTTACTCCACCTGCTTTCAGTGCCTCTTCTCACACTCTCCACCTCCAACTGGTGCCATAGCGGTGAGTGTTCGGGTGCATAATTCAGGTTCCTGTAAGTGAAGGATAACGTACTGTGAGGCGGTCATTATCGTCGACTAACTCATGCTGCAGAATCCCAATGCCTGTGGAGAGGTCTTGAATCATTCTGAAGGGAATTATCCCATGATCATGACCATCTTGTAGCACGTTATCAGGTCTACTACACAGCTACCTATTGAATATAACAATAACATTATAATGAAGCATTGTTTATCTTTGCTTTGGAAGATAACTTGAACAATGAGTCTGTAATCTTAGAGATCAGCTGATGGCGGGTTATGGCACGTTTCCCTTTCCATAACAGCCAACTGTTATAGAGTTCTTAGCAACGATCCACTGTCAAGAAATATCTGTCTGTAGAATATTGGGAAGTCCTATATTGATGTGGAGGTGTGGACTTCTGCAGAGCCTAGAACTTCACAAAATGTAAATTAATATAGACCCTTTTACAGCGGAAGTCTTTAGAAATATTGCATGCACCATTTGGTAACATAATTGATGCGCTGTTCCCCAGCCATTCTGGTTAACACAGATCATAGACAGTAAAATGAGGTTCAAATGAGGTAGCAAACATTTCCAGCATCAAAATGTCTCACTGCCATTCATTCTGACTGCTTCTTCCACTTGAAAATGAGATTTGAAAGATAGTTTAACGTCACTTGCAGGGAACTCCCAGAGCTACTGAGAAAAGTGCTGTAACACAGAGGCTTATTCATCTTTGCATGCCAAATAGCCTATGTGGGCTATATCATAGAGCTTTGCACTATTAGCTAAATCTCACAACACCAAATAATAAGATACTTACTCTTCCATGCAGGTGCAGTTCACTGTGACGATGTAGATTTCTCGTTGGATGATTATAACCTATGTCCATGGGGGTATTCTTACCTGACTTGTTTGGCTTGTTTGAAAACAAAATTCAAGTTTGTTTCCACCCTTGGTTCAAACTTTTGGGCCAGTCTGAATACAAGAAAACAAACTTGTGTGGTGTGGCAGTTTCAGTCGAATCCTGGTGCAGTTTGTTATGGTTGTGTTGCCACATACTCAGGCTAGTCAATTGTCATGATTAGCTTGGCTTGTCATGCTTATGAATGAATCCGAATTGGGCTTGTCACCTTGCCTTCAAGGGACCTTGGTGGTTGAAATGGGATTGGAGATTACAGGGTGTGAGGTTCACATCCCACCTCAGTTGGTGTAAAGAGAGGCCGCTGTTTTGTTCAACAAGTTTTTGGTAGAGTTTAACAAACCAAAAGGGTCAAAGCACATTAGCCTGGTTTCCTACCATCCAGGTAGATCAGTGGGAGAGCAGGTAATCTGGTAAGTGTATGTGTGGTTAAAATCCACCTAGAGATTGATGATGTTATGCTAATGATCCTAGCATTAGCACACCCCCAATGATGGCTAATTCACTTCTTTGCTGTAATATTAGTAACTTCTACTAACCAGCTAGCTTTGTAATGATCATGAGTGTGTAGCTCCTTGTGCCTCATACTACCCCCCCACCCCCACCCCCACCCCCTGGACAATAGTAGGCTAGTTCCTTAAACACATTTAAATAAAGCGTTTTAATGGCAGTGTCGACATAATGTTGACATAGAATTATGACTTTGATAACACTGATTTTCTCAGTTCCCTCTTATTTTTCAAGCCTATATTTATAATGACTACTCCATCAAGTGATGTATGGCAATGTAAAGGTTTTAAGGTTATAACATGATAAACTAGGTTAAAGTTCCATGTAGCAAGCAATGTTAGACAACCTCATGTATGTTCTTTGTTGGTTTTTTCTCAGCAGATCATGGCTGTGACCGCTAGTTTGTAGCCTCAATAAGACCATGATTAATTCAGGCCACAAATTTCTTCTGACAAAAATACGGGGCTTTTGAGTTGCATAAGAAAGCCTAGTGTTTAGAATGTAGTTTTTTGCACACTGTCAGAGAGCCAGTATTTCTCTTTTATACATTTTCAATACTTTGTCTTTTGCTAGTAACAGCTGATTCCATTGTTGCTGTCAAGTTCAACTGCCTTAATTTACTATCGTTGTCATAGTTACCATTCAAAAGAGCGCTGATTTAAATTAGTAATTAGGCTGTACAAAGTCAAATTTATAGGTGTGCTGTTATATGACTGTAACCCACACCCAGCCAATCAGAAATCTGTATTCTATTTCTCTGGGAGTTAATATTAAGGTCTTTCAAAATAAAAACCTCACTACTCTGGATCTCTCAGGCACCGATAGAGTGCATCAAATTTAGGAGGGGGGCATGTTGGGGTACCTAATATGTCCTCTGCATGATGCAACTATTTCACAGCTAACCATCTTCACTAACAGTTCTGTATATTAAAGAACTGGACCCATCTTTTCCTATCAATCTCTCTATCCTAGGGGCAGATAAGCTCGTGGAACCCAACCAAGTCCAAGGTAACTAAGCGTACCGAAGGTCATAGCATCATCTGGCACTTTTGGGATCATTTTGCAGTGGAGTTTATCTTAAGCGCTCATGTTTTTTTAAAGGGGTCTCATTCTCAGGAGCATTCGGAAGAGAGCGAGCATCTGGACAAGGAAGCAGGCATCCTCCATGTTGAAGGCGCAGTGTATGATGCACGGTCAAGGTTACCACAAAAACATGCTCCCAGGAGAAAAGAAAAAGAGGGAGACAGAGAGAGAGAGACATCCACAAACGTTCCCCTTAAAACACCCCCTTTAACTCAGACATCCCTCTCTGTAGAGTAACTGCCTTTGCCACTGTGAGCAGAGAGTAATGATTGCTGTGTTTAGGCCTGGTAGGATTGCATGCCATTGCCAACACACCCTTAAGCTTCGCGTTTGACTGCAAGTGCCCAAGTTTGATTCGACTGCCATAATCAGATGTTTTCACCCGGGCGCTGCAATCAAGATGAGTAAACATCTCCTGTTGCCACAGGGCTTTGACATGCACTAACTTTTGCTCTGTAGATCATTACACTTGCCTCAGAATAGATGAAAAAGGGATTTACATAACATATTGCAAAATAAATAGCTAACTGACATAAAAAATAAATCTGTATATGTGCAATGGTACTGTAAGAAAAAATGCAGTAAAATGACCTTTATGTCTTTGTTTATCGGTTTTGCTTTCCTTTTGAAAATTCTCTCTCTTAATGTTCCATTTTGTTAGGGCCCTGAGGGTGTTGGATGGACGCGAGGCTACCCCTGTGCTATTCATTAACACAACAAACAGCTTTTTTTTTCAGGCTGGGGGAACTCATCATCCCCGTGGCGAGCTTGTTGACATAGCCTCTCCCTCCCAGAATGCTTTGCTACTAGCATACAGATGGACAAATGGCTTGCCAGCGCACAAATACTTTGCTTGGCTAATTTTGTCCGCCTTTTGAATGATTTATTTGTCCTCCATGTTGTGCTCAGTTAACTCAGTTGAACCTATGAGAATGGATGTCATCGCATAGTGCAGCCATAAGCACTTTCTCTGCAGTCTTTGTCAAGTCGATGGAGAATTACGGCTGTTGTTATGGCTGTGATTGTAGTGTACATTTGTCACGCCTCAGACACAGTTTAAATCAGCTGCTCAGCCATATTACTTTGATGCCATTTTCCCTTTCACAAAACCAGGATGGCAAGCCAAACAATGCGGCTATTTCAAACGAGCAAGAAATTCTCATTGTTTTCAAACTAATCCGAAAAAACAGTTGTAGAAAATATAGTATGTTCACTCCTATTTTAACACAATTCGATATTTTCCGCATTCCTATGTTTATACATACATCGAAAAGTATCTTAAAGAACAGGTATACAGTACAGTATATTCCTGTCTATGTGTGGTTAACCAAACAACCGGAACTGGACTAGGCTCATATTTGGAAACGCCACCACACCCACTAAAAGGGAGAAAAACACTCACTGTTATGTTATGGATGAAGGAGCCATGATAATGGTGGTCATTGGAGTGGCCATTGAATACTCTTGGGGCCAGAGGGGGAGTTTTTTTTACCCCTCTAATAGAGACAGGAGGGTGGTGGTGGTGGACGACTCACCGACACACAAGCCACACCGATTCCCATCTGCACGCCAGGGGAAAACTGACTCCAGGCACCAGTCTGAAATTTCACCGCACCTTCCTTGGCTCATAAGCTGAAGATAGAATCCACTACACACACTCTGGCCTTAATTAAGTGTAGCCAAACTTGGCATCACAATATGACATGACATTATTATGGAAATGGAGTTTTTTACAGAAACATTTTTTCATTCTTCACTCTATACACTCACATGACAGTGACAGCCACACTCTCAACACACACACACACACATGAAAATAAAATAAAGCCCGTTCTGTCAAAATGACAGTGTGTGTTTGTATGTATGCTCTGTGTGTGTGTGTGTGTGTGTGTGTATGAGCATACATGTGTGAGTGAGTGTGTTTGACACAGATAATGGATAGTGTATGTGTGTGCAGTGTGTATCTCAGTGTGTGTTTCTGTGTGTGTATGTATGTGTTTGTACACACTGTTCAGTCTTCCATTCTTCCTCCAGCCTGGCAGGACGCCTGTGGAGATTAGATGGTAGGTAAAGTAGAAGAGGTGGCCTTATTCCGAGTTAAATACACAGTGCATAATTTAAAGAGCTCCTTCTAAAGCAGCTACTGGAAGAGCTGTGCCACTGGCCAACATGCCTAACAGGAGAGACAGAGGGAGGGATAGAGAGAATCCTTAACAGGGCTGTGGAAGGGACAAACAAGAGCAGATGCCATGGTTGAGAGAGAGAGAGAGGCGGGGGATGAGAAACATAGTGGTGCTGTTGCTGCTGCAGGGAGAAAATGCAATTGTTGACAACAAAGGTAAAAGGAGAGAAAAAGCGAGGGATGATGACAAGACATAACAAGATAGAAGAGTGGGTGGACAGAAGAATGGCTAGGGATGAGTGAAAAAGAGATGAAGGGCAAGAAAAGATGTGTGGCAAAAAGAGAGAGTGGGGTGAAAACGGCTCAGCAGGAATAGGCCAAATGAGGTGGGTTAAGCTAAAAGAGTAGATTCTGGGAAGGACTGCAGAATCACAGCACACATGGAAGAAGCCTTGGAGGTGAAAGTCATAATGTTCTGTTCTTTAGGTTTGTTTTGGTTTTGTTTTGTTCCTGTTCTCTCTCTTAGCTATGACATCTGCTCATGTCTGTTCTTTCCATGGGGTGGATTTGCTCTCTCTCTCACACTCATTCACACACACACACCAAGCCTCACACACCCAACACAGATGCTGTAAATCTCATCTAATAACAGTTATAGTAACAGATATAGTATGTGAGTAAAAAAAAATTTACTGATGTGGATTTGAAAGGCTTCTCCACAAGGCCTGTGATTGAAAATACACTGAAAGGGACTTCTTTCTCAGAATTGCCTTTCAGAAATGAACAAACCTCAGAGAATATCACTGCCGGACTTCATCAGGGTATTGGTTGGAGGCTTGTCAAACATGCAACTTGTCAAATGACAAAACATAAAAATCATTAATTTAATTTAGTTATAATTTGAATCAGAATCAGAATGCAGTGACGCACTGCAAACTCTTGCCGAATACACCAAACCTTTCAAAACTAAACTAAACCACGGTACCGAAATTCAGCCAATATACGCTACCAGCCAGCAGCTTTCATTAGTCAAAAAAAATTGAGCATGCGTGATTGCAGCGTCAGGAGAGATTATCTTCAGATATATCTGCCGGAATGAGTGAGTAAAAACTAAGATATATCCGAGAAATCCCTGACATCGGCCACAAGACTGATGTTTCAGCAAATTGGGGTTTAGTGTTTTCTGGGCTCTGGGTTTTGCTGCAAATGCAGACAAAAGATAAAGTCCTTTCCGAGGTTCAAGTGGATTCCCATGAGCTAAGATTTCTTTCTCTCCATCTCCATCTGCCACATCCTCTCCTTTCCGTTCGCCTGAGATCCCAAGTCGTCCTATCTCATTTGATGTCATTTAATTGGGTTATTCTATATTCTGCCCACTTTTATGTAACAATTAGGCCTCTTGGTTTATGTTAATCAACTGTTTGAAATTCACTGAGCTAAAAAAGTGCCATATCTTTGCGGAGTTCACATTAAAAGACGGCTGAAGTTCAGCGCTTATAATCTCATCTGAGGGGCCAGATAAACAGACTTGGTAATCTTTGTCCTCATGTGTCAGTTGAAACAGGAGACAATGAGATAGCAGACTTCACACAGGAAAATGACCTAAGCACACATTTAAGTACACATTTTTCATTTATGTCACTTTTGTTCTCTTTGTGATTTTGTTAGCTCTCATTCTGATATCTGAGATTCATTGATGCTTCCCAAGATAAGAGAAAATGTTAAGAGTGATTGATCAACTAATGTGTGGAGTTAAAAATATCTAAATCTTATAACAACAAAAATCATATTTTTAATTATTTTCTCTCATGTTTTGGCCTCCAGAGATGAAACAGTCTGTATGTAGCACTTAGGGTTATTAATTAAGTTGTGCAAAATTGGTTGTGTATGGGAGTTATGTGAAGGATAGATAAAGGGCTAAGGCTTGGGAGCTGGAAAGGCGCATTTGATATATAACGGGTCAGCGACTGCACCCGCCGCTCTCTGTAATTGGTTGTGTTCACTGGGAATACATTTTGTGCTAAAAAAACAAGAACAACTCAGCTGCTACTCGATAAAATAATCTGTCTTTCATTTCCAAGGGTTTTGTGGCTGGTTTATAGAGACCCAAGGCATTACCTACTTGCCTCATTCAGATTCTGACTCCAAGAGTGTAAGCGTATCGGAGTATCCCATGGTAAATCAGATGTTTACAGACTGGATCAAATGGATAATCCATTTAAATGTGACCAAATACTTTAAGAAAATATAAAAGCAATTATATAATTATTGACCATAATTAACCATAATTAACCACATTGTAATTATGACCTTTATGTTTGTTTTGTTTCCCAAAATTGGCGTAGTTATGTCTATGAACACATGTACGCACAGTCATGCACCCATGCACACAAATACACACACACACACACACACACAGAAACTATACAATTTAATCACCAAATATCCACTCTTTATACATATACAGTTATGGTAGTGTCAAATGGAAGTCCTTTCACTTATAAGGTCACTTTATTAACCTCTAAAAGGGTATGTAATGCTTTGTTTGCAGCACCGGTCAATGAGGTCGATGACCCAGCCATGTGACTGATGGTTAGTGCTCTCCCGTGGGACAGAGCAACTAGTGGTTTAAACACACACACTCAGAGAGAGAGAGAGAGAGAGAGAGAGAGAGAGACCCTTTCACAAACCATATTCGCAAATTACAGTTTGATAAAAACTATATCAACGATGCGTGAGAATAATATTTGATAGCAAGTACACCGACATCCCTTGGCAATAAAAAATTAATGGTCAGGAAAAATATATTCTTAAATGAATCTATTTGCATTCTATTTAAATACTCTCTTTCCTGCTTGTGCATCAGCAAATTACTGATACAATATCAATCAAAACTTTAAAAGAAACACAATTATGTAAGTATTAAATTAAGGACAAACACACACATGGGATTAATTTTATATCTCATCTGATCTGACATTCATTCAAATGAAAACATCCAACAGATTAGGAAACACACACTACCTCACCTGCTTGCACTGATAAAACACCCTTACTCCAAAATCCATTTGTCATACATTATCAACACAAACCAATCTAGAACACAATAGCATGTAACTCACAGATCTCAGATAATCACTAATAAAAAAAGAGAGGATGATCTAACGATTTGTTGAGGATTTTTCTGGTGAAAGACACACTCTGAGAACCGGTGTGAGGTGCCCCCACGGTTCCAGATCAATGGGACGCACCTCCGGAGGCTGCGGAGGTGGAAGAGGTTCTCCCTGGTTATGCTCTTGATGAATTCAAAGCTGGATTGGAGATTAGTTTGGGTGTGCTGTTTCAAAGCCTGCCAGAACCCCAGTGCTTGTAATGCTCTTTTACATAAAACCAGCTAATAATGCTTGAGTGTGTGTGTGTATGCACACATACACACACACACACACTCACGTAAACATACAAAAGGAAAGTGAGACAGAAGTGTTGTGTTCCACTCCTGCTGATAATGCTGAAACATGCATGTGTGTGCACGTACTCACTCACACACACACACACACGTGTACTGTACATAAAGAGAGTGAGAGAATTGTTTTTGCACTGAGAATAAAAGACTATTAAGAGCATTAGGCAGGTCTGCCAGAGGTTTGTCTCTATTGATTTAGGAAAACGCTCCTTTCTCCTTGCACAGGATCTTTTAGGTGTGTGTGACTGTGCTCTCTCTCATTACACACACACACACATGCTCAGATTCACACGTTATTGTCCTGACCTGTTTGCAGCTTCCCATCAATTACAGCAGGCTTTCTATGTTTAACTTCTAACGCTTCAGAGAACGCTTGTCCTTTACAAGATTCCCTATTCGTCTCCTGTTGCCCTGGAAACTGAGTATGCCTATATGCTGGAATGGAAGGTTTCGCTTGCTTTGTGACCCACGCACAACAGGCACAGACACACACACAAATGCAGACAAACACACACACGGTTGTTATTTTCACACAGGTAAAAATGATCCACTTTATAATGCAGTGCTATTTCGCACACACCTACACACACACACACACAGACATCTAAGTGGACTCTCCCTACTCCACCTGGCTATTTAAATGGACACCTGACTCCCTACAGAACTAGTGGGGAGGGCAATGAACATAAGCTCATTTGCGAAGAACCCTTGCTAGGGCTTGCTGCGATTTAATGAAAAGCCACTCACTGAAATTGCAACAATTGAGGATGGCTTTCTCATCTTTCCCACCCCACTGCTACCCTACACACACACACACACAGACACTAGAAAAAAAAAACAAAAAAAAAAAAAACGATAAGCTGCCCCTGTGCTAAGAAAGATTGAATCTGAGTGCTTGAGTGGTCCACCGCTTCTCTCTGCCTTTAGTCCAATTTGAGATTTATCTTAACGGGTTTGAGAGCACGCTCACGCTCCTGGCGCCGGCCACGCCAACGACCCAGCCCTCAGTGATGGCAGTGGCCAATGAACCCTGGGGCCTGTGGGTGCCCCGGCAAGACGAGAAAACATCCAATTTGCACAAAATGCTTTCCACTGCACTTCCTTCACCTAACCCTGTCAGGCCTCTTTTATGCAATACGGCATTACCATCAGAGGACTCTCTAACTGGTTTTGTGTCTTCCTTCTTTTATCACACTTTTAATTTGAGGGCATGATGGATATCTCTGGGCGAAATGAACAATTGCTAATTCACACTCCGCCCGGGGGCCTGTGGGGTCTCTCTCAGAATAGAGGCAATAACCCTCGCCACTTCCCACCTCTCCACATACACACACACATTGCCTCCTCCCTCTACCCTCCTTTTCTGTAAGGTCAACTCATCAACTCTTTGGAAAAAAACAAACACTACCCTGCTCTCTCCCCGGGCCCCCAGCATAAAGGCACAGGCACCATCCACACATGGCGTCACTCTAATGACTCCTGCAACGTCCCTATAGCAGAGGACTATAATGACCACGCTATGTTGAGTGCAGGAAGTGTGGCGCACTGTGGTGCAGGTAAGGGGAGGGCTTTCAGCAAGGCCACTAGTAAGGTCGGAGGAGACCCACCTTCTCTCCGCTTGCTCCTTTAGGCTCTTTGACAGATGTGTGGACTACAAAAAAGCAAACAAACTATGGAATGATCTATAAAAGCAAAATTACTTGACTGACTTGATTTATTGTTTTTACATGATCATTCAAATAGCAGTTTGATAGAGATAACTTATTTTAAAATGATTTTAAAAACAACTTGCTGAAGATAGACTTATGGGCTTTTTGCATGTGAATTCTTCATATTTGTGTAGGCCTATATATAAACAGTATATATATATATATATATATATATATATATATATATATATATAAGTAGTAAGTAATGAGAAAGTGACATGTGCAACCAGAACATTTGTGATTAATAGGGCTGGTTGAATTGTTCCAATGAGTGTTTACCCTCCATATATTTTCATTAATCACACACAACCACAAATATTCCCGGAGCAATTTTTCAAGAAGCACACTCATGAGAGGAGGAAGCTGAACTCTGTTAAATAAAAGCACAATAGCCCACAATTGTGGGCCTGTAATACAATTATAATTAGGCTACACAACATTACCGGCTGTGTTGAGTGCCAGAGACAATGGAGACGATGTTACCATGACAACATAGCTGCTCCCTGTCTTTAGCTGGGCCGAATGGCGGCTACAGAAGCTAGCATTAATATTTCAGACCTTAAAAATGCATTTTACGCTCCAGTAAGGAGACACTAAAATGAGACTCGTGCTCTTTCAAAAAAGGAAAGGTTTGTCGGTGAGCCACACTGTTGCACGCACACACACACACACACACACACACACACACACACACACACACACACACACATACACAAACACGTCTGCAGCTCTAATGCTAATTGAGGAGCAAGATAGGTCATTTTGCAGTTGTTTAAGCATACAGGGATAAACAAGTACACCGACACACCATAAATTAGATCCATCTTATTAGACAAATAGCACAAAATACAAATTTTTGTGTGTTTGAGTTTCACATTAGTCCAGCTAATTGCAGCCCAATTAGAGAAAATCTAAATATTTATTCAAAGGCCAGACACATTCATATGAAAAATACAGATTCTACTATTACACTTATTCTTATTCTTATTCAATGACATCATGTTTTCCTGAGCACGATGCTGCCAACAGAAACTTATTTACTAGACTTTCATTCAACAACAACAAGAACAACAACTGCATGGAATGCATGTTATTGGCTTCCCATGAAATCTAGGGCATCCATAAAATCATTCACAGCTGAAAAGTAAAATCAAAGCAATAGTAATTCTTTCATTTTTAAATTTTTAAAAAAGCATTGGTGTTTGGTGTTTTATTTTTAAATCATCCATTGCCTTCGACATGTGTGCGGTGAGAACTGCTGATGAATGGAATATTCTGGTTAATTTTCAGTTCATATCTCTGAGGAAGTAAACATCACTTTGAGCGGTGAAATATCTCTAGAGGTAAACACCATCAAAACTCTCAAAACTCACCTCTTCTTAACCTTAAGGTGAGGGGCAGTATTATAGCATTTTATTTTATTTTATTCATTTATTAATTACACTTTTCATAAAGCTACATTTTTACTTTTATGTTAAAAAAGACTCATTAGGAGATGAATGCCCCTTTGAATGCTCTATTTCACTTCATAAATGATCATTGATGGTTTCTATTCTTTGGTTTGCACTGGTATTAGCAAAAAAATGTGAACAGTTACAAAACAAAACATAACAAACAAAAAGAAAAATCGGAAGTAGTGGTAGCTCCATTGTTAAAAAAATCCCAGACTGGCGTAGGACGTTTGTTGAAAAAGTTCGGTAAGTATATTTCTGCTGTCTGTATATTAAAGGTGTACCAACAATCATTCCTCCCCTTTGCCAAAACCTTCACGTTCTCTCCTTCTCCCAAATCCCTCCTTAGTCCTCATTGATCTCCAGGATGAGGTCGTCTCCCTCCAGCGTGCTGTCGGAGTTCACGTACACCTTGGCCACCGTGCCGGCCACGGGCGAGTTGACCACCGTCTCCATCTTCATGGCGCTGAGGACGCACAGCGGCTGGCCTTTCTCCACCTTCTGCCCTTCCTTCACCTTCACCTCCACCACCTTCCCGGGCATCGGCGCCCCCACCTGGCCGCGCACATCCTTCAAGGCCTTGGGGTGGAAGTGCATCTCCTGCAGGAGGGAAGGAAACAGGATTTAGAGTGCTAAGTGTGTGTGTGTGTGTGTGTGATTCTTACTATGACTAGAATGTGCATGTGTACGCGTACAAGTACATGTACATGTGTGTGTGTGTCAGTGGATCAGAGAAGATGGAAATAATCATCTTCATCTTAATCATCTTTGTGTTGTGAAGATATGGTCATTATGTTCAGTCTACTTCTCCCCCTTAAGTAGAGATCCACTGTGAGAATCAGTTCATAGCCATGTTGTTTGATTTCTCTTTTAAGTGGTCTTGTGGTCCATGTACTGTATGCTTGTATATTGTGCTTGAGAAGATGAAACTGCAGCGTTGAGTCACTGTGTGACGTACTATAGCATATTTCAGTTGATCTGGCTTAAATTGAGCAATTATTACCGTTAAAAACAAGATGCCAGACTGTGACATCAATAGTGTGGGAATATTGCTGCTCACCGACTAAAAATACACCTTGGAGAACTCATTTAGAAAAGATCATAAAGTGAGTAGGAGGATTCACATCTATAATTGACAAAGATCGTCTGAGAGTGACGTTTTTTTCTGATTCTGTCTGTCTGTCTCTGTGTCTTCCCTGCTCTGTCTCCCTGTGGATAAGTTTAAAGAAAGGCATCAGAGATGGCCACTGAGGGGGGGCAATGAAAGGCTTTCAGATAGGGGCTTACATGTACAGAGAAAAAGGGAGCTGTCTGCTTCTGTCACGATCACGACAAAAGCAAAAACTCGCAGCATTATCTGGCATTATCTTACCCATATTATAGGGAAACGACTCCATTTTACGGCTCTTTAGAAACAGACGGGGCTTTTTGGGGTGTGGGTTGCATAAACCCTTTTGAGTCCGATTACATAGACATCTTATTTGTGCTCCCATTTCCCATTTTGTTTGGGCGGTTTAACAGTACAAGGCGTACACTTTGACTCGTCTAAGGTGCTTTTAGATAACTGTTCTTTATCAGTCATCTTCTATTTGAGATTCTGCATTGAGACCTAAGGCACAAATTAAGGATACAGAAAGTCGGTGAAAGATTAAATTAATTTGCTGTCCAAAACAGAGAAGAGCCTCCACTTAATTCTCTCTCTTCTTTTAATACTCTTGGTGGTAAAGGATTGTTAGAGCACAGACGCTAGACATTTCTGAATTAAACACCTCTGGTTGTGCAGAGGTAATTAACTGAAAGGTTAAGTTCTCAGAAGTCGTAGGGCTACATTCATGCAGACAGAAAACGTTATTTTTGAAATAAAGTCAATCCAGCAGACTTGAGATTCTTGACCTTTTTCGGGTTCAAGGGAGTCCAAGGCCTGAACCAAAGCACCAAGGCAAGCACCCACACGTACTGATTACAATTAATATCACTGTATCTAATATCTACGCTATAACACGCACGATCATACTAAGATTTATAATTTTTGGGCATTTTTATTATGATCAACCATTAGATTAGTTGATTTATATATAACATTTTCAAAGTTTTTCTTATGTAAACTATTCTGTACAGCTGGTTAGAGCAAATTATAATCACGTAACATAATTGTGCATTTTATCGTCCACAGACACATAGAGTGATCATAAGCTGAAGATGTGTCTAAGCTGCATATCACCAGGAGGTGCTGCATTTCACCAGGAGCAAAAAGCACAAAGTCGTCAAACATGATATTGTTCACGGATTGCTAGGTGCTTTTCTTTCTATAGTAATCTGGGGATAACAGGTGCTGTTGAGGTGAGTTGTCCTTAGATGGCATAGATTTTTGAAAGAAAAGAACAAAATATCCTAACACCACTGTGTTGTGATAACATCATTAAATTGTGCATACTGCCTTGGAATAAATGTGTGTGTGTGTGTGTGTGTGTGTGTGTGTGTGTGAGCATGTGCGTGTGTGTGTATGTGTGTTCGTGTGTGTGTGTGTGTGTGTGTGTGTGGGTGTGTGTATGTGTGTGTGTGTAGAGTGGAGGCACTCACCTTCATGGCCTGGGTGTCCTTCACAAGGACAGTGCGAAGCTGTCCGTTGAGCTCGAAGAACACCCCCCTCTGACCGATCTTGTTGAGGTCACCCAGGGCAAGAGCCTTGATGTTAAGGGTCTTGCCCCTCTCCAGCTCCACCTGAACAGTTGATTGAAGGAGTGAGTATATTCTTAAAAGGGTCAAATGGATGAACGTAATATTGGACCTTTCTCTCTCATGGCATTAAATAAAAAAATTCAGCTTTTACTAAAAATGTTCAAATGCAGTTTTGCGAGACGAATTCCAACCTCATAATATTTAAGTGAGGGGTTGAAATGGTCTGTTTTGGCAGAAGGATGCCCTTATTTGGCAACCGCAAATGAAACTACAATTTGTTTGTGACATCATATTTAGTTTAAGTTCAAGATTAACATGAAGGAGGGCACTACCATGTTTCATGTTCATGAGTTCTGTGGCCATGAACATCCTTATAATTCATCAAAGCCAAGGCACTTTTTCAGTAAGAAGAGAGAGAGAGAGAGAGCGAGAGAGATTAAAGAGAAGAGGAGTGGAGAGATGGGTACAGGGAAGTGATAAATGGGGGACAGGGAATGACATATTCACCTGAAGGTCAAGTGTAAGATCACAAGTATGGGAATGACAAGGTTTAAGGAAGATGATAGGCCCCCCTCCCGTTGACAAAGAGAGAGAGAGAGAGAGAGAGAAGGAAGGGAGGAAAGAGGGAGACAAAGTAAGGGTCAGCATATCTCGTCTTCTTGCATGTTTGAGATGGAAAAGCATGTCCATGAAGATGAACGAGAGTGCAGGCAGGGAAGAGAGAAGGTGTGAGAGAGAAAGGAAAAGTGTGAGAGTGCGGGAGGAAGAGAGAGAGAGAGAGAGAGATAGAGATAGAGAGAGATGACGCGTGTATGAGTGAGAGTGTGCATTAGAAGTGATATTCTTGCTTGTTTAAGGGGCCTTCTCAGCTGCCTTCTGGACCCTATAATGGCCGTCGTGACGTAGCGGGGGAGTTGGTGCAGTTATTCTAGGGACTGCACAGTGACTGCTCACTCACTCACTCAGTCAGTCAGTCAATCATTCACTTCTACTGCTGCTGCTGCCGCTGCCACACGCGTCACCAGGCCTTTTTATAGCGCTCACGCTAATCTGTGCTAATCAGCCGAAGCTAATGTCTTATTTCGCCGGCTGTCCACTGAGAGTCCTAGTATAGCCTCAGAAAGGGGAGACAGAGAGAGAGAGAGAGAGAGAGAGGAAGAAATAGAGAGAAGCACTCTGCAAGGAAAGTAAAGGCAAAGAAATCCCACAGTCATCTAAAGAGACAGTGAATCATGAGAATGGGGCAGGGCTGAGGCTAGGGCAGGGGATGAGGGTGAGGGTGGAACTATGATGCATATGGGAATGATTTCCAAGAGCCGACAGGCCCTCCGCCACGGCGCATCTGCCGGATCCCCGCTGAGACTGGTTTAGAGCTTCTTTTTCGGCATGCTCGCCGACTCCACTTTCCTCGCCTTGTTTTCTCCCCCGTTTGCCTTAATGGCCCTTATCAGTTATGCGGCTCCCCTCACCCCTGCTGCGCCCCGGCGCCCAAGATTCACGAGAGCGGAGCAGAACACAGCGGAGTGGTGCACAACGTTGGCGGCTCGAACACTGAGCGCCTGCCCTGATGGGGTGGAACGTGCCACAGCAGCTTAGCTTAGCCCCCCTGCACCTGCTTGCTTGCTCGCTCTCGGGCTTCGCATTCATAACACGGCCACAACACCCCTGCGCTAATTTAGCGACCACTCATCCACAACGCCTCCCGTGGGGGGCGCACCTGCTCTTGGCTGAAGGCCATGCTAATTGAAACGACTATACGGCTAAAGTTAGTGGAGGTCATCTAGGTGAGGCTGTGTGAGGGCGCCCTTGGTGTTGAAAGGAGCAGCAGGACTTTGGCGGAAAAGACCGTGAGGAGTAGTTCAATCCAAGAATGATAACAATTACTGTAACTACAAATAAATTATCGCTGGAATTAACATGGCAGACAATATCAACACCACAAACTAGAACAACAAAGTGTTATTGCTGGAATCACTTCCAGAGCAATTTTTTGAGTTGAGACGCAGGAAAAGCAAGAAAGACAAACATGCTGAAAAAGAGAGACAGACAGAGAGAGAGAGAGAGAGAGAGAGAGAGAGAGAGAAAGAGAATAAGGAAAAGGGATTAGAATGTGCACTGTCTACAGCACCTCAATCTCCTCAGCGATTTTGGGTCCGTCCAGGAAGAGGCGGGTGTTGAGGCACTCCACAGGGCCATACTGGGCATTAAACTCCTTGTACTCCTGGAAGACCTTTGGGTACATGGCCGCCGACATGACGTCCTCCGGTGTGATCTCCGCACCCCATTTGGCCTTCAGCTCGGCCTCCAGGCCCTCAAAGTCCATTGGAGGCAGGGAGGCACCTGGTCGTCCTTCGATGCGGGGAAGATTCTTCAACACCTTTAAAAGGAACACAAAACCAGTCTTAGACATGCAGTTCTGGTCTTAATTTTTTACCAAACACTCATTTGTGGGTTACCTTCTGCTTATCTTAAAAAAAGGTTAAAGAGGCTTTTTAACGTGGGATTAGTTTGGCATACATAATTTATCCAACAGAAACATTAAAAAACATAAAAAGGCCTGCATCCACGGTTCATCACACTTTAATATGTTATGGATGTAGCCCCTCTAATGGTTGGCATTTAATTTTACAATTTCTTCACAAGTCTCCCAGTGTGCTGGGCTGACCTGGGGCCTGTAGTTCTTCCACCGACACCCCCTCTTGCCTATTAGCACTTGTATTAGCATACGTAATGAACTCAGCATAAAAGTTGCATGCGTTACGCCGTGTTTGTGTATTCAAGACAGGTCGGGCAAAACCAAGAATGATTCATCACCGGGTCTCCAGGGTTGAGTGTTCAGGCGTCACCCCCGCAGCACCGGAGGCTCATGTCATGCGAGAACGTTGCCCCAACCGAGGGAGAGAGTGAGAGAGAGAGAGGCGGCTGAAAATCCAACAGAGCATTAAACCCAGGCTGCCATTAATAATGCAT
This sequence comes from Limnothrissa miodon, assembly GCA_017657215.1. Lineage (NCBI taxonomy): Eukaryota > Metazoa > Chordata > Actinopteri > Clupeiformes > Clupeidae > Limnothrissa > Limnothrissa miodon. The sequence continues at coordinate 410,241 of JAGFZM010000212.1, forward strand.
GGCTGACGAACAAGCCATCTCCTGTGCCTCTGCCACCCGCTACCAGCTCCCTCTACCCCAGCCCAGACGCAAACCCTCCCCACCCGCCCCAAAGAGGAACCAGTGAATTCCCATCAGTCACTGAGGCAGAGTGCCTAGCCGCTCAATATGCTCAGCAGATGCTTGACTCGTCAGTGCCGAATGGCTCCACAGACGGAGTCAACATGGCCGAGCAAGGTTCAAACGTGGATCAAATGCCAGAACGCAACGCTGATAAATAAGTACATTTCCGGGGTGATGTAAGCCTCTGTTTCTCGCCATGGAATAATTGATCTAGCTCAGTAACAGACACACTGATTAATTGCCTCTCCGATAACGCCACAGTGAATAATACATTCAGTTATTTTACGACTGAAGGAATAATAAGAAAACAAAACAGCAACAACAATAAAAAAAAAAAAGAATAAATGTCCTTGGGGCTCGACATGATGAAAGAAATCCACACGATGTGATTCCGGAGCCGTCGGGAGTAAAATTAAAATCCCACACAATAAAAAGAGAGACAGAAACAATGACTATCGACTGAATTTGGGACTATCGACTTTTTTTAACGCCTCCGAATTCCCCACGTGAGTCAAATTGACCTTGGGCTACCCTCTGGTGCCCACCTCACAAACAAATTCGACCAGCTCGAGAGAGAGAGAGAGAGAGAGAGAGAGAGAGAGAGAGAGAAAAGAAAAAAAGATAAGAGAGAAAAGGAGAGAAAAAGGGAAAGAGAAAGACCATTTTCTCTAAATATCTAAAGACTGAAACCATTATTGTGAGTGTGTGTGTGTGTGTGTGTGTTCCACAGTAGTGGTGTCCTGCTGTTTGTCAAATTACAGTGGACGTCAGTATGTGTGTGTGTGTGTGTGTGTATGTGGAGGGTGCTGTGGGGGCCTGGGACCAAGAGGCCTGGCCACAGCTGCCTTTTGTCTGCACCAGCAGTGGTGTGAGGCAGAAAGGCACTGCAGTGGCCTTTGTTCCTTGGCGTCACTGCGAGCAGCACCTCCCTTCCTTCCTCAACACCCTTTGTTCACCGTTCGTCATTAGTAATAGGGAAGCGGTGTCAAACATACACACACACACACACACAGAAACATTGATTTACATAAACACACAAACACCTAAACACATTTACACACACTCTCCCCCCCACCACCCACACGCCGCTGTGAAGAAACAGGGAAGGGCAGGCTTGCTGGTGAACCACACAAGGACTAGGGGAGATGGAGACTGAGTAAACCCGGTGATTTTACAAAGACGTGTAAAACGTGTGTCAGTTCCTACATCAATGTTTGTGTATGCATTTTGCCAACCGTGCACTACCCCTGCACGGTATATCCGTGAGCGCGCTATATAAGTTTTTGTTTACACAGCCGATGCCACCTCTTACAATTTTTACAAGGATACGTTCTATGAGTAGATATAACACGGTGAAAACATATCTTGCCGGTGGCTACTTGATAGTGGTGGCTATGATCTAATCCATCATAGCTTTAGAACAGGGGTCGGCAAATAAGTTTGGACCAGGGCCATTTTTTTTTTGGACAATTAAATCACGATCATCAGGCAAGCCATGTTTTCCTACTGAAAAAAAAAAACTTTTAAAAAGTATTATATCAAATTATAGGCCTATATGCTACTCGATTTATTAAAAAAATAATTTACATTAATTTAAAATGACCGCAGCTCCTGTCATCATTCAACAGATAGGCTTAGCAATCTCACTAGCTAATGAGCCTGACTAGCTAATTCTCGCATGACATCCTGATGTTGTTTCCGTTTGGATGTGTGAAACACTCAAAATTCTTAGCTAGCGAAGCAAAAATGTCACTGTCCAAAGCGACGAAAAGAAAAGTTGTTAGCGAATGTAGGACGTACAAAGACGAGTGGAAGGAAAGGTCTGCGTTCAGCCTACCTGAATTTATAAACATCCAACATCTCATCTTATATTGCAAGGCACCACGAGACGATGCATGGCCAAAAAACATATCCACTTGCTAATTGGAGCTCTTTGTTAAGCGCTATGAGACCTGCCTTTTGTAAAATGCGCTATACAAATAAAATTGAATTTAGTTTAATTTGATTGAAGCGCTGACGGCTGGATATACACAGAGCTGCAAGATCCTGGTTCGGGCACTTGCAGCGCAGCAAAGTTACAAACGCAGCATGGATTCTCACAACAACAGGCTACTGATGCAGAGGTTATGCACATGTTAAATGGGCAGCATGCGCGGTATACGCGTGGGCACACTATGCAGAATTTTTTTGTACATAATTGCTTTGTCCCTGCGCGCTATCCGCGTGCGTATTATACACGTGTGCGCGTTATATACGTGAAAATACAGTATATTCTGCCAGACGTAAGGTACTGTAGAGAGCTGCTTGACAGGAGGATCACTGTTGTGGAGCCACGTGAGAGCACAACTACGTGTGTGTGAGCATGTGTGTGTATACGTAAAGTGGTGTGTGTGTTTGTGCATGTGTAAAAGTGTGTGTGGATGTTAAAGTGTCTGTGCATGTTATAGGTGTGTAGATGGGATTGTGGTGGCGGCGTTATGCCGTCAGATGACGTGTTAATCTCTTTACATGTGTCCTGCATGGCTTGGCTTCAAGACCTTTGGTTGTAGAGAAATCTTCCTAGGTCAGACATGCAGGTGACAGTCTACTGTGTGTCTTCTACAGTAAATGGGGCTACGATATATTGGGACTGGCAAATCCATAAAGCATTTTCTTTTTGTTTCAGTGACACGGCTAAGGACAGTGGAGATTTACAGCGACAAATCAAATTACATCAAAAATTCATCATGCTTATAGTACATCCACTTTCCACAAGTATCGACTGCATGTATTGGAAAAAAATTGTTGTTTATTAACCCTATGCGACGCATTGTCACTAGAGCGACAATTAAGTCCCGGCCCATGGCGAGAAAATCAAAGCTAGGGGACTGCGTGAAGCGTTCTTGCTCGGCATGCAAGAACCGAGGAGAAAAGCAAACCGTCTCGGGCATGCCTTACATGGCTTATTCTCCTGACAAGAGGAGATCAATCGGATCTCTCGTCGATCAAATGACGGCGGAATGCGAGATGAGTTCGGATTCACTGCCGCAGTCGGAGGTGGCTCTACTACGAGCTCATCCCAACCACTAGGGCATTTTATCAATCTTCATTTGTCTGGAGGCCTCTGCTGGGCCTATTCAAAAAAAATTGAAGTAAGGGGGGGGGGGGGTGTTATACATTTTTCCATGTGTAAATATGAAATGTTTAGTAAATATTTGCGCTGGCTGCGCTCATTCCTTGTCTCCTGTCGTGACTTTAGGCCCAAGATTTTGGCGAGCTAATCTGGTGAGTGATTCATGTGTCTGCACTGAAGTGCACCCCTCTGTGTCGGACCTATCGCTTGTGAATGTGCCTGCCCCGTGGCAGCAGAAGCAACGCACCGTGGCTGAGTGTCATTAGCTGCGATTGTTTGCTGTGGGGAACCAAAAATAATAAAAATGATGTTGGCAGGAACGTATGAGGACTAAGTGGAGGCAAATAAGAGAGTCTTGGCTTGAGTTGACTTCTCTCCGGTTTTATGGGTACAGGATTTGCTCTGTTTTTGAAAGGCTTTTGAGTGGCAATTAATATCCAGAAAATGTTAAATGGGCAGTCATTTTCTTGTCCAATCCATAATTCAGAGCCAAATGATGGCACTTCTTTAGTTCCTGTGTAGGTTGGAGGAGACTTAGATGAGGCTTCAAAAGTGTTACTTTTTTCAATGCCAATCCTCTTCATTTTCTGAACTTTTGAAATTCTTCAGAAAATCACTTCATATTAAAAGTGCGAGTGTGTCTGAGTGTGTGTGCGTGTGAGTGTGTGTGTTGGGGGAGGAGGCAGCATCTCAACACAAGGACTTTCCAGACCTGCTCAAGGGCTTGTCTAATGACATCCCGGTCTGCTTGTGTTAGACAGATGTCCCTCTCGATAGCTTCACCTCTCTAAACAGGACACTCAAAGCTCAAAGTCATAGCCTTCTCAAGGGGGTCCCAAATTGGCAGCCGGTCTCCACTTTCCAGAGACATTTCCCCCCAAAATTCTGCGCCACTCTTTCCACAGACAGCTGTGAAGGGGGGGCTGTGTTTCACTTCTGAAGGCAAGTTGGTCTCCAATTTTTCAGCTGCCTCCTCCACACCCCTCACCCCCTTTCCCAATCCCTTTAAAACTCAGCAGAGCAGAGAGCATGGAGGCTATTAACACGTTGCGCTAAAGCTAATGCACTCAAAATTACTGGTGAAATATGCTAATTATCGCGCAGGCAGAGCGAGAAGAGGGGGGTGGTGGTGGTGGTCGTAAGAAAAGCATAAACGAGGGAGAGAGAGTGTCAGATTGAGGGAGACAGAAATAGAGTGTGTGTGTGTGTGTTTGTGTGTGTGTCAGAGAGAGGGGAAAAGGTTTTAGCGGCACTCTCTTAGGGCGGATGAAGCACAAAAGAGGCCGACGCAATGCCATTAGTCACAGTGGATGCAGTTCAAAGATGCCTCTCACATTTGGGAGTCACTCTTCATTAATTTGACTGCGTTTGAGGCGATTTGAAGCCGGAGGGCTGCTCTTGTGTTTATGTGCGTGTGAACGTACATGCGTGTGTGCATATGTTTCCCTCTGTGTGTGTGTGTAGCTGTTTATGTGTTTGTGATCACGTGAGGCTTGTATTGTATTTATTTATTTTTTATGTTTAATTGAAGTGTCCTCTCTTCACGTTAACACTCTTGATCTCTTAGAGCTCTGAGGCGCTCGAGTGTTCCCTTCTGTTGACACCCTTGTGGGAGACAGCATGGGGTTAGTGGTGCCTCCCACGGCCTCAAAACAAAAGCACTCATTTTCTGTGTGGATGTGTGTGTGTGTGTGTGTGGTTGTTTTTGTTGTTGTTGATGTTGTTGCGGTTGCTTGCAGCTAAAGGATAGTTAGCCCACATAATCTTCTCCTTTTCTTCACGCAAACAAGTCTCTGGGCTACAATGCATATTGTACAAGCAGCTTAATCTCATCTTAATAGGACTAAATCGACTAATAACAGAGATATTCAACCAAGGTATAACACACAGAGAACACTAAGAAATATCTATTAATGTTGTTTATACTCCACAGATTTTACGCACACATTTTTTACTGCATATTATATTTTACCTAAATATATGTTAGAAGGCACTGGCTTACGTAAAGGTCATTATGTAGCTTTTTACATTTTTTTTAAAATGACCTTTATGCAATTTAAAATGTGCAGTTCTTCAGTCAGTGTTTTTGTTTAAATTGCCCACTTTTCTTTTCTGTTTTGGTTGTGAAAATATACTGCAACCGACATAAACCTTTCTGTGTAAAAAGAAACACAATTCCGTGTGACCGATATCAGTCGCGCTGTAAAAACAACATACAAAAACGTATGCGTCCTATTACTTCATTAGCACGTGTTGACAGATTCAATTAGCTGAATGATCAGCAATTTCACAAGATCAAGTGTCAGAGTCGCCTTTCATTAATGCCTTTTTAGGCCCATTAGGGCTTCTCAAATTGGCCTTAAGTATGTCAACACAAAAATGCGCGTTTGGCAAAACACTGCTTGGCCACGGAGGCAAGTGCAGGGCTGGAGAGTGTTGGAAACGGAACCAGAAGCTTGGAATAAATGAGATGAAACGGGGGAAAGCGTGAGCACGCACAAGGTGTGACCGATCTGATCCATCACGGCAAATCTCACACAGGTCCTCCTGCGTTTAGGGCGCAACGAATGGATTTGTTGACATTTCCAGCCTCAGATGTTCCATCCACCTGCCATTTTGTGAGTCTTATTGATCCCGGCCCATCACCTTACCAACCCTGACTGCTCGAATAGGATGAATGTGAGTGGGGTTAGACACATGAAATAAAGACCAAATGACGGTTCATGTGTGTCACTTTGCTAACCAATGAGATTTTCCCACCGAATAAGGCAGGGCCAAGACTGTCATTTTCTCCAGTTTGATTGGACAATGTTGTGTGTGTGTGTGTGTATGTGTTTGTCTACATATGTGCATGCCATGCTTACCGGTGCCTGTTTGTTTGTGGATTGTCCTGAAAGGAGTATCCTGTGTGAGAGTATATGTTTATGTGTGTGTGAGAGAGAGAGAGAGAGAGAGAGACTGTGCGTGCATGTGTCTGTGTGCGTGTCTGTTGGTGATGAGCTATGAAGGAGTCAGACAGCTTATCCAAGCAGATCTGCCTGTAGACTGACACTAGCAGATACAGTCTCTACCCAAAGGACACACGAGCATGTCAGAGGGGAGTTGTCCAACATTGCACGTTTCAGTGCACACACAACCACACACAGAGAGATAGGGAGAGACACACACACACACACACACACACACACACACACAAACTCACGAGTGCACATACAAACACACAGCCACACTGAAAAAACTTGTATGTTAAGCCTATCTATAACTGATGCAACTCTTTCATATAGACTCACACATACACACACAGAAACACACATTTACACAGTCATAACACCCATGAGCACACACACGTGAACACATGAAAAACCACAATTTATTGATAATAGGTAATAGGCTATTTCCCATATTATTTCCTCTTAGACTCATATAAACACCCCCCCCCCCCCACACACACACACAGATGCATGCACACATTGTAAGTCTGCCATGTTAACATCCTCCTACATCCAGACATTTCCAGACTCCCACTAATAGTTAACTACAACACTGTAATATGGGACCCGTTGTCTCTCTCACGCAGGTCTTAATTGTGCGTTCACACCAAGAGCTTATTCGCCTGTAAATCTGTCTGTAGTGTACTGATCTACTTTGCATTGGCAAGAGTGACAAAAGCAACAAGTGGCATAAGTGAAAAAAAAGACAAAGAAAAAAAATGCACATTAGCTGTGACGTGTTTCAGGTGTAAATGGAAAAATGGCATGTGTGATATGTGTCAGGTGTAAATGGCATGGGCAATAGTGGCTAACGTCATGAGCAATTAGCGAAATATGTACACACAGCTAGCTGTGCTGGTATATACTGTAGATGTGTCAGGTGTGAATGGCATGGACAACAGCAGGCTAACGGCATGAGCAATTAGCGACATAAGCGAACCCAGCTAGCAGTAATACTTTGAAGGTGTTTCCGATGTAAATGGTAACATCATGAGCAATTAACGACATTCATTAAGTAAAACTAGGCTAGCAGTGATTCCTTAAAGGTGTGTCAGGTGTAAATGGCATGGACAATAATAACATCATAAGCAATAAGCAACATAAGCAAACGGCTAGTGTAGCAATGATGTTACAGTATGAAGGCATTTCACAGTTTTGGCAGCCCTTGGTGTGAACGTGCGGTAAGACCTTCATATGAACTCAATCACTAACCTGCCTTCCTATCCACCCACACAGACAAACAAACAAACAAACAAACACACACACACACACACACACACACACACACACACACACACACACACACAGAAAACAAAGGCAGACACACACACACACACAAACACACACACAAAAGATGAACACACCCACACCCACACAAACCTCTCCCCCCCCCCACACACACAAACACACAAACCCCCACATGCTCGCATACACACACACAGACATGCACACAAATGCATGATGCGCATACTTCCATTTGCATGCACATCAGCACCCAGAGAAGTTGCTGAGGCCCCACTTGCTTGTTTGTGGTGTCAGATAGGGGGTCAAACTGGTGGAGGGGCACAGGAGGGCATTTACTGACCCAGCTGCACTGGAGCACGCTCTCCCAGAGGCTCTCTCTCACACACACAAACACACACACCAACAAACACATTTAACACACACACACAGACACACACACACACAAACACACTTCCTCTCAAAACAATTATGCACACACATATCCTCTCAAAACATTCACTCACTCACACACACACAAACACATTCAGTACTTCCTCTCAAAACAACAAAAAAATGTTGGTGGACTGTACATCTAACAAGGGCGGTGGTTACACAAGCCCCCTAACCACACACACACACATAAATGCACGTGTGCACACACACACATACACACACACACACATACACACACTCCAGCCCTCAGCCCGGCATGTCCAAACCAGTCTTTGACACCAGCATAAACACACACACATACACACAAACACACACACGCATGCACATGCACGCGCGCACACACACACACACACATACATACACACACACACACAGAGGCACAAAATGAATAATTCTAAATCCCTCTTGGACATGGGTCACTGTATGTCCTCACATAACACAGTGGAGCCAAAATACAGTACAGTACATGCTCCATGGAGTCCACCACTAAACGCATGCTTACCAGCCACAGGCACTTTGATTGCAGTTTATGCATATAACCTCCTGATATTTCCATTTCAATCGCTGCCATTCAGACAAATTATAGTGCTACTTTTTAGTGGGAACAAAGACAGAAACGTATTTTGACGTATATTTTGGAATTTACGTACGATACTATGTTCTATTATTGAATTTGACTTTTTTACTGTAATAGCAAAAAATCCTTTCGTTGGTTACCTTGAAAGATTACAGTTGCCGTGCTAGGGAAGGCTATGCTAACGGAATGCCTGACACAGGCTCATCCTGTTGCGGCTGCCAGATCCTCCAGCACACAAAGTACAGAGCGCCAGACTGAAGAATAATTCAGAAGCCGACAAAGCAGCCTTAGCCTCACAGGTGAAAGACGGTGAAGGTAAAGATTAATCTTACAAAAGGGGAGAGATTACAGGCGTGATGGAAAGAATCCTAAACTCACAGTAATACTACAATTTTACCCCCATCCCAACATACACCCCAGCACACACACACACACCCTGTCTTTGCTATTTCAAACCAAATTGACAAAGCAACACTGGGGAAAAAGATGTACTATTTGACAATCTTGTCATGTCTCGGTTAATTAATTAATATGTAAAAAATAGATCAATATATAGATAAATAAGTAGAGATATAAATAAATGTTTTAAACAAAATAAAATAAAAAAATATACAAACTAGAGCTAAACTAAACATGAGTGCTGTGTTGTCTCCGGGAACAGCTCTTATCTCAAATGCAGCAGTAGTGCTTGCAGGCATTCAGTGATTTGACTGAGATTCCACATGAGATTCTCCTCCACACTACTCTCTCTCTCTCACACACACACACACTCTCTCTCTCATACACACACACACACACACTCTCTCTCATACACACACACACACACACACACCGATGCATACATAACATACAAAAATATTGACCAAAATAAGCTCCTTTAGAGATGCTATTTTTAAAGATGTGTCAGCTAATGGTTTGTGGAATTACAACCTTCTTCGCCAGGCTGTGGTCCTGAGTGGTGTGTGTGTGTGTGTGTGTGTGTGTGTGTGTGAGTGTCAGAGAGAGAGAGAGGGGGGAGGGATTGTGTGGTTGAGAGTTTGTGCGTGAGGGTGAGAGAAGGGCTTGCATGATCAGCAAGTTAAACACGTATGTCAGGTAGGTGCTATGTTAATAAACCATGGGCAGGCTGGGCTGTAATGAGAAGGTATGTGTGTCTGTGTGTGTGTGTGTCTCTGTGTGTGTCAACCAATGTAAGTGTGTGTGCGTGTGTGTGTCAATCTATGTAAATCTGTGTGTGTGTGTGTGTGTGTGTCAAACTATGTAAGTTTCTGCGAGTGTCAAACTATGTAATTGTCTATGTGTGTGTGTGTGTCGTGTGTGTATGTCAATCCATAAGTGTGTGTGTGCCTGTGTGTGTGTGTGTGTGTGTATGTGTGGACGCATCAAGGAGAGCAGTTGACTCTGCAGGCATCTAGTGTATGTAGACAGCCAGACAGCTCTGGGGGCTAGCCTAGCATAGCTGATCAGGCGCTGCATGTGGCCTGGGGTTCAGCATGAAATCACCCTCCTTCAGTGGGCCTGGCTGCCTCTGCTGGGAGGCGAGCTGATGCATCGACCTCCATCCATCCATCCCTCTCTCTCTCTTTTTTTCTTTTTCTCATTCCTTTTCATTTCTTGTCTATCATCTCTCTTTCTCCCTCTCTTCATGTTGTTCTCTGATCTGTCGTGATTGTCCCTCCCTCCTCTCCCTCGCACTCCCTCCATCTCTCTTGCTTTCATTCCACACCTCTATGTATGCCCACCCAGGCAACACACTACGCGGTATTACAGGGTCAGTTACAAAAGCGTATCAAGATAACATGCTGAACTGGCCCAAAGCCCAATCTCTCTCTCATTCTCCCTCTCCCTCACTCTCTCTCTCTCACTCTCTCTCTCTCTCCTTTTCTCCTCCTCATTCAATCATTTCACTCTTCTTTTTCTTTAAAACTGTCATTCTCTCTTTCTATCCCTGTCTCAATTCCTCAATCATCTCTTATATGCTCCAAGTATGATGACTCTCCCTGTGTGTGTGTGTGTGTGTTCTTAATGTCATCTTCCTGTCCCTTCGTTCATGTTGTTTATGTTTGTTGTTGCATGTTTGTGTTTTTTTCTGTGTGTATATGTAAATGTGAATGTGTGTCTTTGTGTGTGTGTGTGTGTGTGTGTGTGGTTGTTGGGGGACAGTTGGGAGTTAAACAGGCATGATGGGGGTTGTGGGGAAGCATCTCCACTGCTGACAAACAGCTTCTGATCTGCTGTTTTTAGACTTCAGGGTGTCTCAGTCCTGAGGGAGTGAATGCAACTGAAGGCGAGTGGAAGAAAGGAGAGACAGAGAAACAGACAGAGAAAACGAGAGAATGAGACTGTAGAGGGGAGGAAAAAAAGAAAGAAAGACAGGGAGATGGAATGGGAGAGATTGCAGGGAAAAGGGAGATGAAAAAACGAGGCAAGAAGAAAGGGAGAGGGGGAGAGAGAAAGTGTGTGTGACAGATGCACAGAGGGAAGAGGGACGTGTTCCAGAAAGACGAGCACTTCAGAGGAGCTCTTCTGCCAGTTATCACTTTCAGCCCAGACTACACTGTCCCTCCCTCACTCCCTCACTCCTTCCTTTCCTCTCCCTCTCATCTTCCTCCCTCTCTCTCTTCCTCCATCCCTACTTCTTATTCATTTCACTCCCCACCGCTTCTCTCGCTTTCTTTCTCTCTCTCTCTCTCTGTTGCCTGTAGAGTTGTGTGTGTTAGCAGCTGAGTGGCTGTGTCTGCTATCAGCAATGCTGTGTGTGTGTGTGTGTGTGTGTGTGATGAGCACTGTGCCCCTCGGGTGGTGTATCAGAGCGCAGGCCTCGCCCATGTCTGGCACAGACCACCAGCAAAACCGCAGAGCAAAAAAAAAAAAAAAAAAACACCAGTGGGCTAATCCTGGCCATGGACAGGGGGCTAAAAAAGACAGCACACAGGAGACTGAGACAACACACACACACACACACACACACAGACAGACATAGACATGAGGAAAGCGAGAAAGCGAGTGAGGTGGGCAGAGAAAATTACAAAGAGAAATAAACACAAATCATATCAGCCACACATAAACACACACACACACACAGACTCTGACAAGAATACATAAATGGAGACCAGAAAATTACTCTCACATGAACACACACAGACAAAGATACAGACAGACAAGCACACACACACACATATGCACACAAATATGAACTCACGCTCAAACTAAATATCTTAAATTCATTCGAACACAAAATTTTGCATATGACTCCCGTGCCTCGAAGGCTCAGAGGAACCTGTGTGTAACTTTAAAGTCATCCAAGGTAACTGTAGCAGTCTGTTCCACATTTTCTCAGACACACACACACTTTTCAACTGCGAATTTCAGAAACATCCTGACATTCCATGTAAAATGGCCATAAGAGACAACCAAAAATAAATATACCAAAAGCAAGACAGACAGAGAGAGAGAGAGAGAGAGGGAGAGAGAGAGGGAGGGAGGGAGAGGGAGAGATATGGGGAGGGAGGGAGAGAGAGTAAGTGAAAGAGAAAGCAAAAGGAAAGGCACATTTATCCTCTCAGGAATAAATTTAACATGCAAAGACACACCAACATCAAACACAGCCCAGTCTCCAACAGTCCCATCTCTCCCGGTCATTGAGCTACTCTGCATTTATTCCTCGCTGTCTTTCTCTTTCTCTCGCTTTTCAATTTGTCACTGTCTGCCTTGTGCTCTCTTAGACATTTCCCTTTCTCAAAAAGGAAAACCTTAGTCTTTTAGAGTCTTCCCTGCTATCCCCCCTCCCTCCCTCTCTCTCTCTCTCTCTCTCTCTCTCCCTCCGGCAAACCTCTGTCTGGGCCTGTCCCCCCCCAAACGCACTCTCATGGCTTATAATAATAGTAATAAAACAACAACAACGATGTTATTATTATTATTATTATCATTAATAATAATAATAATAATAATAATAAAGGAAATATCAAATATGTGTGTATAAATCACAGACACATTACTACATGAATAAATAACATGCTTGAAAAGCACATGTTCAAACCCAACTGATAGCAGAGAGAGATAGTGGGGGAAGAGGTCAGGGTCTATTTTACAGTGGGCTGCCGCTGCAGCCTCTAAAGGATGAATGAATGCCTATGTTAATATGAGAAGAAGGCCACTCGTGGTCAGTGCTGCAGACCGTGTCTCTCAGCTGAAAGATGAATAAATGAAGAAAATTTCAAACCCCCTCCAAGACATTCTGCAAGTGATGTAAAAGCATATCAATATTGTACCATAAGTTAATTAGGGCAAAAACTTTGTAATAACTAAGTAATAAGTCAAAGTAAAAAGTCTAAAGAGGCTTTTCAGCGTAAGCTTGCAGGTATTTTTTTCCTTCTTTGCTGTGAGTCACACGTTATTTTGTCCAGGGTGATGCGGATTGCTGCTGAAGCTCACTTCTGAGAAGTCCTCAGCGTTTCCCTCGGCTCCCTCGGGGGGGATAACATGAGTGAGTCTGGCAGCCACATTACTCTTCCTATTAAACTCGCTTTCACTTTGGTCAACGTTTGATTTCTAGCACACCTCGACAATATTTGCAATCTAGTGCCTGCTGTGTGCGTTGTTATTGCCGCATTTTGTTGGGCGCGTATCTTTTGAGTCGCCTTGCTGATGTGATGTCGCATTTTGCTCGGTGATGCAGACTAGTGATTAGAGAGGGATGGACTCTCCTGGGACGGCTGTTCATCACTGATACTCCCGTCAGGGTGTTGAGTTTGGCAGCAACAATGATGCCTCGAAACAGGTAGGCTATGCTGTCACGTCGACAAATCAGAAAAATCTTATCTGCAAATTGACACCTAGGATTTATTATATTATTTCGAATTTTGAATTATTTTCCCTATAGCCTACTCTAAACACAATTAGCGCAACATCTGTTATATTCACAGTTGCAAAAATTGTTGTGAATAAGAACCCCAAAGTTTTCTTTGTTTGAACACAGGCTGCCAGAGATGCCCACTGTTGAAAGCTGAAATATATCTCTGGTATGTTGGCCAGGTTAGTAAGACGTGTTATCCTCAGACACATAAAGTGCTTTCAGACAGAGAACTCTCAGAATTAATATTCAAGATTAGGTTGGTGTAGATACAAGGTAGTATGCTTGGTCATGGCGCCTAGATCTGCTCAAGCTGGCGCTTGCCAGCTGCTGCTGCTGTGTTGCAAACATGTAGCTGCATGATTAAAGCTGCTGTAAAAATATGAATGTATATGGTGACTGCTGTCACACAAAAACAAGCAATAAATAAACAGATCCCCCTAATCTTGAGCAGATCTAGACAGGTGGAGCTGGGGAGGGGGAGGGAGCAATTCAAAAATAAGTCAGCAGTCAACTGAGCTGCGACAGCTTCTCTGCCGCCATAGTAGCCTACATTTAAACAAGCACGGGATTTGGGAGCTGACTTGATTGGTCTGCGTCATTATCACCCGAGTTTCCTGTATGAACTGGTAATTTCTTCTTTCTTAAAGCTTCAAAATTAAAATCAGTTAGTTTTCAGTGCTTGTAAACTGCCATTATGTCTAACTAGCCAGAGATCCCTTCAAACAGCAGTCTGATATTTTCACCAACAGTGAAGTTCAAACTATTTTGAACAAACCCTAAAAAGGCTAATACATGTGTATCTACCTTAGAATCTTAGGACAGTAAGACAGACAAATGTAATAACACAATAAAAAGGAATAATCTGGCCAACCTCTTACTACTTTTTAGTCAAGGCTGTGCAAGGTTGCAGCATGCCTTGCACATTATGTTTATAGTTAATGGAAACATAATTGTTGCACTGCCATTTGAAACCATAAAAAGTAATACAGCTTTTCTAACATTATCAGTGGATAGTATTTTACTATCTGATTTTAGTATCTGACTATCTGATTTCTGACTGACAAATTGCATAGGGCTTTAAAGGAAATGTCTGATGTATCAGGTTAACCGTGTTTTCACTGTATATATTGTTGGTACTGTACAATGGATCAGAATGTAGAACTGAGCAAAAAAAAAAAAAAAAAAATCACCCATTTGTCCAATTATCTGATGTAGGTAGATTGCTGTATTAAATAATCTTAATGCAATGACTAGGTTTTAATGTTAGCATATGTCTGTTTAGAATCATAAAAATCAAACTGACTACTTGGTGTTTATCTTTTGACATTTTAAACCAAAATATCATAAAAAAAACGTGGTAGGACTTTAACAACTAAAGGGCAAGAAAAAAAAGCTCATCATCTCTCTCCCCCCCTAATGGCCAGTCATTTAACTGATGACCCACTCCAGCCCTTTCCCGACTGGGAAAAAAAGCCCAAACATGTCTCGACTTCATATTTGCATCACATCTATGGCAGACGGTCCTCTGTGTAGGAAGTTCAGTGCAGCACTCGTTCGAGATTGTTCACCTTTGGCATGCCTCCATCATTTTCGGGCACCGGTAATGATTTCTTTGGACGGCCTTTGATGACCCCTTCTGTCTGATGTGCGGCCGTGTCAGTCAACTCGGGCTTTATGCAGGCTTTGTGACTGGCTGCTATTCAATAGACCTTTTTGTTAAATGCCAAATTAAATGTCTTTGGCCAAAAGTGGCAATTTACAGAGCTAACCATCCTCCCGTGTCTTCTTCTGTTCTAATTCAGAGGCTCTATTGCATAACCGTTTCTGCTGGTACAGTTGATAAGGTCTAGGATCAGCTAGGCTCATAAAGACAATATTTGGTTATTGAAGAACCAGTGATGGATTCTCTTTATTACTAAAACAGATAATTCCTCAGAGAAAATAAACACAACCATAGAGATGTACTAGTGTGCCAGCTATGTTGCACACATCACACTAATGTAAGTTATTCACAGACTGGATTGATTTTTACATATTTATTTTTTAATAGCTATGCTTTCAAATAGTCATGTACTAGCTTTGTTATGATTCATTAGTTTTCATTAGTTTTCATTGTCATTTTATTTGTTATGTTTTAAAATGGCAACTTACCCATTACGTGTATGTGGTGTAGCTTTGCTACATGATGCTCCTTGTTTTATATGTTGTCAATTCTGCCATTTTAGTGCCCCCCCCCCCCCACTCCCCCAGGAAAGTAACAAAGTTAATCTTTCTCCAGCACTGGTATCACACTTGTTTAATAATAGAAATACAATGGCAACATGACAGCCATTCTGTCCCCACCATATTACCTCCACTGAATATTGTATTAAATAGTACAATACTAAGTCCGGGTACTCTCCTAAGGTTTCGCTTTATCCAACTAGATGTCCTAGCAACTAATCAGTGAACAAAAATTGAAGGCAGAACCGATGCTTGAAAGATCAAGCTAAGTGTCATGAAGTAAACATGTGACAATCCAGAGTGTCCAGACTCTTTGGACAATGTGATGAGATGTAATTTGAGGGAGTCTGGTCTCCTAGATTTTAAATATGAAACCCAGAATGGGGGCATTACACACCAGGTCAATAAGCATTATAGGTTAGGCTACCGGTTATTTTCGGCGAGAGGACCAAGTTAACTATTTATTGTCACTGTAATCAATACGGTCCTGGTCAGGGTCGGCTGACAGAGAGACTGACCTTTGACCTCAGGGGCTCGGGGAAGCCTCCGTGGGGGATGCCGATGAGGCCCTGCAGGTACTCCACCACGGAGAGAGGGAAGGAGAGCTCGTCGGCACGCTCCTCCACTTCTGCCCGCGTCAGCGAGTTCTGCACCATGAACTGGGCCAGGTCACCAACGATCTTGGAAGAAGGTGTCACCTAGAGGAAGAGAAAGAGGAGAGAGAATTAGAGAGTCAGAGAGCAAGAGAGAGAGGAAGAGAGAGGGAGAGAGAGAGAAAAAGAGAGAGTACAGTAGGATAGGATGATGTTCATACTGGAGAAAGGCTACGGTATAAGGTGGTACAAGGGACCCTAATTTGGGGGCAGGTGTCACAATGAAGGATGCTACAGAAAGAGAGAGAGAGAAAAAGAGAGAAAGAGAATAAAAAAGGGATGATGTAAGTAAGAAGCTGAAGAAGAATGAGGCAGGAAGTAATTTCAGGCAGTCGACAGGTTAGGCGGAACAATGTGAATTTGTGCAGTAAATCTACTCTCCACAGCTATCTCCTCCCGCTCCCCCCGTTCGCTTTTTAAATACAAATAAAGGGAAACTGCAACAGGCCACTTCGACCACACTGGCAGCGCCGATCTGGCCTGCTTTTGTTCAGCTCCCCCAGGCTTGCTACTGAGATCCTGCTAAATGACTCCTGAGTTGCATATGGAGGCCAAACAAAACCACCATTAGGTTTTTGTTCACTTTCCCATGTCCCTGACAAAAGAGAGAAACCCAAACGAAAGAAAAAAAACAGGGAAGGAATAATCAATAGCTCCCGAACAAATGCAAGGGGGGATGGTCGATACCACCAGCATGCATTTAACACCATGCCGACCTCATGCACTTTATGCAAGAAAGGGTTTTTTGTTTTGTTTTTTTTGCTTGGTAACTCATGCGTGCGCGTACACATAGACACACAGAAACACATGCATACAAACAGAAATACGGATATACACAGGCAGATACACACGCAGGTACACAAACTCAAATACATACACATAATCATCCAGTATCTGAATACATACATGCACACAAACACACACAAACACAAACACACACACACACACACACACACACACACACAATACATCAAGCATACATTACACACGCACACACATAAATATGCATCACATACTGTAGATGCAAACGCATACTGTACATACAGACACACACACACACACACACACATACACACACACACACTGGGGCGACATGCTAAATCATCCATACAGAAGGCTTGGTGCGAACGGGCCGTTCTCTCCTGATGGAGCCTTCAACACCCTGCTGGGACTCTGAGGAACAGAGTAGCGGTAAAGCTCTGGGGAGGCACGCAGGGAGAACAAGGGAGATCGCTCGACCAACAAAGACAAAGAGACAGAAATGGAGAAGACCAATCACACACCCTCCTCCGACACACACATACATATATACACACACACCACCTACTGCCCCTCCCTTAACTAAACAGGCTCTGCAGGAGACGCTGGTGGCCACACTTAGGTGCACAATACACTAAGGATACACGCTACTGCGCTGTCTGCTTCTCTCTCTCTCTCTCTCTCTCTCTCTCTCTCTCACACACACACACACACATACACACACAGGGGAGATAA
>JAGFZM010000212.1:429909-441543 GCA_017657215.1 Limnothrissa miodon
GTGTGTGTGTGTGTGTGTGTGTGTGTGTGTGTGTGTGTGTGTGTGTGTGAGTGAGTGTGTGTGTCTCTGTCTGTGTGGGTGTGTGTGCTTTGTGTCCGTATTTGTTTGCAATGTGTCAGAGTCTGAGCATGCGTTAGACAGAGAAACGGTGACAGGTGTGGGGAAAAAAAGAAAAGAAGAGAAAAGAAGGGAACTTCTCCCAGTGACAGAATGGAGAAACTCGTGACAACAACAACCTGATAGATTCAAATGAGGGAGACAGAGAGACAAACAGGGAGAAAGCATGAGTGAGAGAGGAGGAGAAAGACAGAAATGGAGAGAGTGAGGGAAACAGTGTGAGAGAGACAACAAGCAAGAAAGAGGAAAAGAGAGGGATATGGAGAGAGAGAAGGAGAAATGCAGTTAGAGGGAAGGCAAGCAAGAGAGAGGGAAAGAAATAAAGGGAGAGAATGAAAAAAATAGAGAGATACTGTGAGAGGGACAGCAAGAGAAAGAGAGAGAGAGAGAGAGATTGACAGAAGGCTGGAGAGAGAGACGGAAAGAAAGAAGGAGAGATAATGTGAGAGGGACAGCAAGAGAGAGAGAGAGTGATGAAAAGAGAGAGGGAGCGATACACTGAGAGGGCCGGCAGAAGGCGAGAGATTTGAAGGCAGGGGGGAGAAAGACAGCTGTGTGGCGTCGCATACAAATGGCACACTAAATGAATTGGAGGGAAACAAGTTTGACTGCTTCCTAGGTACTACATAATCGACAGCTGCAACAAGACAGAGAGAGAGAGAGAGAGAGAGAGAGAGGGAGAAAGAGAGGAGGAAAGACCGAGAGAGTAAACAACAACAGTGAAAAGACAGAATAGGCCACCACTGCAGTCGTACCAGGGGCCACAGTTCATTGGAATTGATCGCCGATTGTTTGATTGGCGCTTGGAGAAGGTGGCCAGACACGGCCAAGCTCATTGATTGGCTCTGGCATGGGTCGATGGCTGGGTAGGTGTGATAAAAGCCCTCCCCCTGGAGAACCTAGGGATGGGGATGGAGGCCACTCAAAATGCGAATGCAAGAAGAGAAAAAAAACATGCAAAGCGAGAACGAGCCGCAAATCTCCTCCCGAGGTCTCCAAATCACCTCCAAACGATTGGATATTACCAGGCCAAGCCAACTGCAAAAATCAGCAACCTATATGAAAATAAATGCTAGATGAATTCCAAGGTTAGATTTATCTTGCTTATCTTCATTTTTCATAATATGTACTGCTAATATTTCACATTTCATAATATGTACTGCTAATATTTGAGACTTTCCAAATGGAATCTCGTGGTGCCTGTCCAAAAGGCAACATGTTTTGTATCTGATGTCTTATTTTTCTGATTTCTTATAAGTGACTAGGGAGTCATGGGAATGTGGAGATCCATCCGTCAGTATTAAGCTGACAGGTGATTGCCTCAGTTATGAGCGGTTTACAGTACAAGTGGGTGCATACACACACACACACACACAAACACACTCAATCACACACTCACACAAACCGATCTCTACTGGGGGGCTGTGTCTTGGAAATAATGTCAGTCATGCTAAGAAGACAGTTATAAGTGAATTTACAGCACGAGTGTGTGTCTATGTTTGTGTTAGGAGTGTGTTTGCACGCGTCAAGAGCATTCATCATGTCTGCTTGAGATCGGCAGCGTGGCAGGCTGACGTCAAGAGGGCTTTCTCGCTGAGATTATTTTGACATGGTGTCGAGAGCAGATGGGTGTTTCAGATGCGTGGGCAGGCGGGAATGGCAGGTAGCTGGACCGGTAAGTACATAAACAAACGCGCAGCCTGGAAAAGCATCGCAAAATCGTCCGCGTAAACAGCCACCTGATGAAATCAACTCGGAGGCGGCCAGCGAGCATCGGAACTCATCCTTGGGCGGCGCGAACCACAGCCGCAGGGCGGACATCAAAGCAGGGAGGAAGAGTGTGAGAGGAGAGGAAGAGAGGGATGAGAGATGCCAGGAGTGGTACGAGGCACAAAGGGGCCCGGGGCCGGGAGGTAGAGGAGGAAGATGGAGCAATCTAAAGCTGCTTCCCACAGGGCAGTGGAGTAAATAACTAAACAAGATAAACAAATCAACATGACCCCCCCTCACCCACCATCACCACCTCCACCACCATATCCAATACTACAGCTATGCGCACACACACACACTGACTCACTCACACACTCAACCTCTTCCACACACAGACACACACATACAAACACACACACTCACTCAACCTCTACAAACACACGCAGACATATAGACATATGCATACAGACACACGCACACACTCACTCAGTCTCTCCCAACACATACAGACCCACACATACAGACAAACACACGCACACAGTCAACCTCCCCCCCCTCCCCCCCAACACAAACACACAGCACACAAACTTGTTCTACCTCTCCCGGCAGTTAATCTCTTCCAGCACACGGACTCACCTTGATGATGTCTCCTAGGAGCTTGTTGGCCTCGGTGTAGGCCTTCTTCACCTCTTTGAACTTATTGCCCAGCCCCATGCTGTGGGCCTGGAAGTGCAGGTTGGTGTACTGGCCCCCCGGGATCTCGTTCTCGTACACGTCGGCGTTGCCCGACTTCATGGTGGCCGTGCAGTCGAACGGTGCGTACAGACCCCTCGCCACCTCCCAGTACTCGCTGTAGTCGAACACCCTGTCCAAGGAGATTCCTGTAAGGGGGTTGGGGGATGAGGAGAGAGGGAGGGGGGTGGTGCGGGGGTATTAGTACGAAAAACCAACAAAAATAACAGAGAGACATCGAGAGACAATAAAAGACAATTAGTCGAAGCAGTACTTCCTTTGTAGAGCTCGAGGGTGGTGACTAATGACTTCAGTTTGTTAGCCTGTCTATATTTTTGTTCAATTAATCCTCCATTATTAGTGTCTCAATGGCATAATTCTCCAATGACAAACTATTAGTAAAAGCCTCCACGCAAGACATTCTCTTTGTTTTGTGCAAATTACAATAAGGCCTTCACTTGACATATTCTTGTGATTGAGAATTACAACTCTGAGGCGCACTTAGCCGTCACCTGTCCCGGCCTCAGCAAGTCTTCCGTCACTTTAAGTGTGATGCTGTTTGCCAACCCTGTGAACATAACGATTGTTTATAAACCTTTTGAATGTCTAAAAAAATGTTTTGACTCACTGGAAAAATTTTGACCTTTAAACAGATAAAGAAGCCTTGCTCATCGCTGGACTCAAACCGACTAGTAACAGAGTATGAGTAAGATGTGTCATCATGGGACTCTTATTATCTGAGTGTGTGTGTGTGTGAGAGTGTCTGTTTCTGTCATGCAAGCACGCAAGCACAATCCTATATATGGTGTGATATAAAATACCAAAGGGTGCTGCTACGCTCTGCATTGTTCCATCAGTAAACCCTATAAAAACACCTTTTCAGCTGTTATACTGAACACCCTCTACAGGGATTTCATTCCTCTGAATTAAGAGGAAACTAGATTGCACAAAACAACTTTCCACGCAGCACAATGTGCTCGCTTGGGGCCACGTGAAAATGTTTCTCACATTCAAACAGTGTCTTACTCCCACAGACTGCTGAGGACGCTCTTTCTCGCCCCACTCACAACTCGGTTCATCATTACTTTGTCCAAATGAGGAGTCCTTCTCGGCACGAGGTGGAAAAGCCTGTGATCATCGGCTTGGTGATTGGATGCCATTACTGGCGCTCTTGGGGCCTCCGATAGGAGCTTACAGGGGAGGGAATTACAGGGCGGAAGAAGATTTCCCCATTGTTTCTCAACAAGTGGGAAATGTGGGCAGCTAATCCGACTATTTATGCCACTGCCGCAGCCGCTTTTGCCATATAAACTGCTTTGGGGAAAAAAAATGCACATGCTATCGGAAAAATGCAATGAATATTTTGAAGGGAAAGCATCCCTGCTATTGAGAAATATCATCAATGCTTGCTGAACCACACTCGCTATAGTCATTGTGACTTCCCACTGTCACACTGACAGTTTTTGTACAACCACTGATTCACATGGGACGGATGGATGGATGGATGGATGGGTGGATAGAAAGAAAGGCAGACAGATGGACCGAGAGCCAGACAGACAGACATATGATTGTTTGGGAAGCAGGGCAACTTCATCAGTTACAGCCGAGACAAAAAAGCAGATGAAAGCCAGCCCGGAACAAAGGCGCGCAAACCACCGAAAAGGGTGGATGAAAGGAGACAAGAGCGCCGAGCAGATGGCGCAAAATATAGACGACACAATACCTATAGTGCCCGAACAAAACAGGGCCGCCAAGAAGCGCCACTGAGTAGTTCTGACGTTCGTTCAGTTTGGTGCCGTCGTTGCTCTGGCATAATCAAAGCGACTGGATGCGTACAGTAATCAGCAGGCCTTCAGTCCGCCCATCGCGTGGTGAGAATCAGCGAAGGATTCAGCGACAACAAACAACGGCTGAGCCCTTTTCATTCCACCTTTGATGCCGGGCCAGGGCGGCCTGTTTTGTCAATCAATGGGCGCTTGATTCCATGTTGCGTTTGGTGGGCCACCGTGATCAATGCTAATTGAATTAAGCCACTTGCTAATAGCTGGCTGCCTCGGTGCCGGGGCCCTCTGCACTGACTCTGCCCAGGCCAAGGGGAGGCGAGAGGGGGACATGGTGACACACCACAGCCTGCTGTACAAGCACCGTTACACAACCAGACACACACGAGAACGGAGGGGAGAACACACAACGCGCATGACGTGACACACATTACACGATCAGCACTAACACATTCGCACACACACACACCTTGAATGGATACATTAGACTTTAATAGTATCGACACTCCTCTGAGTGGTGCTTGGCATCGTGACGGCAAATGATCTTAAAAACACACACAGGCACACACACACACACACACACACACATATATCTGCACACACACACACACACACACACAATCTCACAAGCCTGCACTGTAAAACACACACACACACTCACACCCCCCTCCTGTGGCCTTTTTAGAAAGAGCCTCATATGATCATAGCTTCTCCTAAGAGTCATTGTGGCCTTGCCTGTGCTCCCAGTCTCATGAGCGTTTAATGTCTGTCATGTCTCTTTGACTGACAGCAGAGAATGCACGCACACACACACACATACACACACACACACACACACACACACACACAGACACACTCTCTCTCACACACACATAACTGACAGCAGAAAACATACAGGCAGCCATCAAAGGCGCAGTGGCAAGCAGTCATCCACTGCAAGCATCAACTCTAATACAATTACAGCACTTGAAGAAATACAGCACTTGAAGAAAGCTCCCGTCCAGGGCTTGGTGGCCACTGACCATTTCCTTTGGTGGTGTTGGCTTGTTATACATCATACCTTAGTTATGCTGCTATAGTTTAATGCCGCCACAATCCACCCATCTGTTAACCCGTACAATTTTCACTATTCTTTCTCCTCCTCTCTCTTTCCTCTCCACTTACTTCTCTCTCTTCACTTAGCCAGCATCTGTATATGGTTTCACATGCAATATAACTCACATTCTCTGAAATCTGATGGAGACTGTTCTAACTCATCTCCTCTCTGATTTTCCATGCCTTTACCACCCTGTCGTGAGTCATCACTGCCTTCCACTGCCTGCGCCTGCACCTCCTGGGTTCTCCTGGGACCTTCTTCCAACGTGATCCGGCGGCACTCATGAATGGTCCTCAACCCACTCCACTGTCCATGCCACTGCCTCCCTGCTGTGGGTCACCCCTGCCTTCCACTGCCTGATCCTGCATCTCTGGCTTCCTGGGCGGTCTGCCTTCAGCTTCACAGATGACCCTGACATGATTGATACAGCCTCTAGCTGGCCCCTGGATTGACTGCGCCTAATGACATGGGACTATATCCTGGGATTCTAATGGGACTCCTATATTACTTTATTTACCAAAATTTTCTTGTAATGTGTATCTAATGGAATAATAGTGGACTACTCACCATCTGAGAGACTGAAAACCTGCCCTAGGCAGTTGGGTTAGCCCCTTGAGCCGTCGGAACTGCCCAAGGTTTCTTCCTCTACCATAACAAGTAAAAACAAAAAACGCTGCTAGGGAGTTTTTCCTTGCCCCTGTTGCTCATTGGGCCTCTTGTGTTAAGCGCTTTGTGACATGCCTTTTGTAAAAATGCGCTATATAAATAAAATTGAATTGAATTGAATTGAAAGAAATATGTACAAACACACACACACACACAAACACACAAACACACCCCCATGGTTATGATTAAGTGGGTGTGCTCATACACAAACACTCTCACATGAGTTACTCCTACACACACCCACACACACTCTCAAAAGGTTATTTTTAAGTGGGTGCTCACACACACACACACGTACACACAAACACACACTCTTAAACAAAGGTACTGATCACTGTGTTAATTTTCCTGCCTCTAAGTCCACAGTGACGTGGGACACAGCCCGTGTAAAGAGCAAATCAAGATCAGGGAAAAACTGCCGCGTAGTCAGATAGTTTGAGCTGAAGCTCCAGCGAGGACACCCTCAACACGAGACCATAGAAAGACGCCTGCGGTCGGCCCCTCAGCAGCAACAGCATCGAGCCGTAATCAAAAATCCGCTATGGCAGACTCAATCCCGTCTCGGTCCGCCCAATCCCGGAGATAATCAGCCAGCCACAGCGATGCTGACATGTCGATTTCCGCAGCCTCCTCCTCCCCCCCCCCCCCATCACTTCATCGAAAGAAGTTGCTGAGACACAGGAGCAGAACGGCCACTCGGTTGGCTGTTGAGCCGCGGTTAACTAAGGAATTAAGTGCTTAGCTGGCGCGCGATGGCAGACGGCTTCAAATGGAGTTCTATTTTTCGAGATGATTGAAGCTTCCGGGGTATCTGGCTGAGGCCTGTTTCTCATCCAACACCAGCCCCCACACCCCACTAACACACACACACACACAGACAGACATGTACGCCACACTCAAAATATACACACATTTCCACTTCCACATCATTAAAAATTACATTCCTTCTCTAAAACCACCACCCCTCCTCTTTATGTTCACCACACACACACACACACACACACACATACACACACACACACACTCACTCACTCACACACACACTCACTCACACAACCATGCCATCAGAAATCACGTTCTAGGCATTAAGGCGTCTTATGAGAGCCACATAGAAGGGCTGGCTTGTCTTGTCGAGACACTCTATGGATTAGCTGTAGGTTTCCGGGTGCACTTTGTCTTCTCGGTAAGGGAGGGAAGAAAGTTTCATTTTTTTCCCCTCTTTCTTGCTTTCTCTCTTTCTTTTTTGTGCCATAGAGTTTGGGCAGACGTCTTAGACCAGAAGCCCCAGCACAAAAGGGCTCAGAGTCAAGCGAAAGGGTTGCAAGAATCAGGGGAGCAGAAAGAGAGAGAGAGTGGAGAGAGAGAGAGAGAGAGAGAGAGAGAGAGAGAAAGAGAGAGGGAGGGGAAGGACAACGAGACAAATGAGGGGAGAAGAAGACCTCTTTCAAAATGGAGGATAAAAGGGTTTTTGCTGGTGGATCAAAGGGCTCGGAGAAACAGAGCGAAGCTCAGAAACACGGTGTGTGTGTGTGTGTGTGTGTGTGTGTGTGTGTGTGTGGTGGGGGGAGGCTTGAAGAAAACATGCGTCCAGATGGGGAGAATGGAGAGGTAGAAAGGCAAAAGAAAAGAGGGGCAGCGGGAGGAAGAAAAGCAGAGAAGCGAGTGACTGAACAAGAAAAGGAGAGGAGCGAGTGAATGAGGAAGGCTGGAAGAATGAGGCACAGAAAGAAAGGGCTCTGGAGGAGATGGCAACAATGGCAAATGTGTTGAGAAGGGTATGTGGAAATAAGCAGATGACAAATAGGCTGAGGACTGGTGTAATAAAAGAGCACGGGGAAGAAAGGAGGGAGGGAGCGAGGGAGCAAAGCTATGGGGAGGAGAGGGAGCGAGGGAGGAAAAGGGAGAGTCTGAGAGAGAAAGAGAGATTGAAGAGGAAAGAAAAAAAAGAGGAATGAGCGAGGGGGGGAGGGGGGAACAGTAGAAGATACAGTACATCTGTCTGCCTGGATAACTTGACAGCTTCAAGACAATTCAATTAACTTGGAAACACTGCACACTCTCATTAAGGCAGAGAGAGAGAGAGAGAAGGAAAGAGAGAAAGAGAAAGAGAGGAAGATATTAAATGAAAGAGATGGAGAGAGTGAGCGAGAAGCGAGAGAGAGAGGGGGTGGGTGGTGAAGAGAGACAGGGAGAGAGGGAGACATGAAGAGAGAGTAAGGGGGTGAGAGGGGGTGGGAGAGGGTGAGAGAGACAGAGAGAGATGGAGAGATAGAGAGAGAGAAAGAGACATGGGGAAGGTGGATGGATGTAGAAAGAAGGTCAGGCCAGGAGGAATCCTTGAGAAATAAATAAACAAGGAGGCAGTAAGCCATAGTGTGCTACTCTGGTAAACACACACACACACACATATACACACACACATCCGCCCCACTCTCAATGCATGCACACAACCCAACACACACACACACATATACACACACATACACACGTTTGTGTATATGTGAGTGTGTGTGAGTGTGTGTGTGTGTGTGTGTGTGTTTTTATGTGTTTGTGTGTATGTTGGGTTGTGTGCATTCATTGAGAGTGGGGCGGATGTGTGTGAGTGTGTGTGTGTGTGTGTGTGTGTGTGTGTGTGTGTGTTATATATATATACACACATATATATGCACACACAAACATATATAAATATATACTGTATGCACACACAGTGTGCTGCTCTAGTAAACACATTTGTACGCACACACACACACACACACACACACACACACAGAGGAGGAGAACGCTGAAATATGCCCTGTAACTGTAAGAGGGGGGCTTAACACAATGGCTGACATGCAAATGTACTCTGGAAGCACACAACTCCTGGCTGAGAGTTGCACTTATGGGTGAGTCATTCCTCACCATTGCTTGCTCTGCATCATTTAGCTTAGCATGCACACACACACACACACACACACACACACAGACACACACACAGGCACGCACACGCACACACACACACGCATGCACGTACAAATACAAACATACCGTATTTCCTGAAATAATGGCCGGGGCCTTTATTTACTTAGTTCACCCAACGCCCAGGCCTTAATTTTAGGCAGGCTTTAATTACAGACAGGCCTTTATTTCTTATTGACCTGGTAGGTAGAATAGGCCTACACGCTCTTTGATTACGGTGAACTACATGTAGGCTACGATTTTATATTATTATTATCATTACTGATAAATGGTTTGTTTTTCTCCTCTCTCCTTACTCAAAACATACTGTATATCTCCACCTCTGCATCCACTCAAGTGGCCTGATCTGGTTACTACACATTAGCATGCTTTAGAACGACTGGATACATGTTTTGCGTTCTCCTTTTGATGGAGGAATGTATTGGAACAGAAAAACAGAAAACAACATTGGACGTAGCAGGATAAAATATCAATATTATAAATGGTAGCCTACCATGCAGAAATATACCTGGATTACATTTTTTGCAACTAAGACATTTTAGGATTATCCTGTAAAGATCGGTAAGTTCTGCCGTTCATAAGTTATGAAGCAACTGAAATTATGAAGTGTAATGTCGGTTAGGAAGAAATAGTCCTAATTTCCAAACATTTCTTATTCATTTACAGTACGGTTGCTTCGATCTAGTAGTAGAGTGTTTGGTACCATTTGAAAGCTCTGGTTCTGCACTTTCATTTGATATGCATACCATGTCTGTGCGATTCCGGGTTCGTGAGTTATTTGACTCAGTAGTAGGCTAATGCAGTGATAGCAACGTTTGCCGTTTACAAAATTAAGGTACATTTATAAATTATTTTCTCAACAACACATCGATGCACATACATGTGCCATATAGCGATGGAAAGCCCCGGTTCTGTTCTTTCCATTGATATGAGTTTCATCTCGCTGTGACATACCGTTGCGCAGTAAACATACAGAGAAAAGGGAATGCGATTTTGCCCACATATCCATAAAGTTTCAGTAACAGTTCACTTACTTTAAATGACTTGTCATATCCATAATGTCCAGCCTTGAAGTTAGAAGCGACCAAACAAGTCCACGTCTTTCCTATTTAAATGCGGTCTACAATGTATGGTAACACAAACTAAAATGTAGCTACATTGAAAACTGGGTTAAGCCATTGACTGTATGCTAAATGCTAACAACGTATCATTGCACCACTGAGACGTGACAGGTAGCCTAACTCATCTAAGTTAGAGGACGAACATATTTCAATATTGAAGAGCAGTGGTGTGTTGCTTGAAATTTAAATATTAGATGGGCTAGTTTATTTTTCCTTGGAAATAAATATTGTGTTTTTTCTTTGCATTTGCCAAATGTCTTAATTTTTTTGGCCCGGCCTGTATATCAGGCCCGGCCTTTAAATGCACGTATCGGCCACGCCCCCGGCCATTAAACCAGGCCCGGCTATTAATTGATCCCGGCCATTATTTCAGGAAATATGGTATGCATTCATGTATCCACTGACATTTACACACAGGCGCACACACACACACACTCTCACCCACAATTAACAAATTGCGTTACACAACAGCTACAGCAGCACGATCAAACTGCACAGTACACACACAAGCTAAAATAGTCAAAAAAGGTAACACCACACACACACACACACACACACACACACACACACACACATCAACATCAACACAATGTATATCAGAGGACACCCTCATCCCATGACTCTGTCTCAATGAGCCTGTCTCTTTTCCTCCTGATTCACCTCCAGCATCATGGCTGACCTGGTGACCTCAGTCTTCACGCCACCCCTGGACATCTCTCTCTCTCTCTCTCTCTCTCTCTCTCTCTCTCAATTCAATTTTATTCAATTCAAGAAACCTTTATTGACATGAACATTTCAATCACATTATTGCTATAGCTTAATGACATGCCCATAAAGTATAAAGTAGACACATAGAAAGACAATTACATATCACATATACAAATACATTATTCTCTCTTGCATACACATCTCTCCTTGTCTTTCTCTCTTCTTTTTCTTTCTCTCTTTTTCTCAAGCCCCAAGCTGGCTGACATATAACACAGTAACAACAACAGCAGCAACAACATAAACACATTTCCCACGAGGCCTCAGGGGCCAGGGAAGGAGGCACCTCTCATCTCCATCACAGTTAATCCACTCAAACAATCTCACCGTCTCTCTCTCTCTCTCTCTCTCTCTCTCTCTTTCTCTCTCTCTGTTTCTTTTCCCCTCATTCTTTCGCTTGCTCTCACGCTCACTCTTTACTTGTCCATCTGTCTCTCCTCCCCCTCATCCATCCATCCGTCTTTGTTCTCATCTGCTTAGTTCGTCTCTTCCTTTTTTCTCTATTTACTCATTTTACCTTTTTCTCTATCCACAGATTTTTTTTGCTCTATTTCCATTCATCCTTCTCTCCGTCCTTCTCTCCTCTTCCACCTCTGTAGTCTTTTGCCCTCCGTGCCTTTTGTTGCTTTCCTGTTGGCTGCGTGGTCATGAGGGGAGATCAGCAGCCCATTCTGCCCCCTACATCACG
>JAGFZM010000212.1:441553-451715 GCA_017657215.1 Limnothrissa miodon
TTGCCCACACATACACACATACAGAAGCAAACACACACGCACACATGAAACACACAAATGCAGTTTTAACACCAGATTCCATTAACAATAGATGGAAACAGGAAACTCGGCAGCTCACTATTGACTGACACAGAAAGTGCCTACACTTGACCATTGATTGATTGACAGGCTGACTCCAATCAGCCCTCAATCGATTCCTGCGAGTGGTGTGTATGTGTGTGTGCGTGCACGCGTGCATTGGGAATGGGGGGGGAGTGATTTTATGCATTTACGAGCAAATCCTGACAGACAACCTCGCTGGTCTGGTTCCCGTGCCAACGTCCACAGTGACTGACAAGCCCCTTCGACCTTCTGGCTGACCCCTGTCTCGGGGGGAGGTCTCTGAGTTCACTCTCTCATCTGTCCGTCTGCGCTGCATCATGGGTAATTTATTTCCCTTCACCATTATTCCCATTTATCCAGGTGAGGGAAGCTGGTCTTTGCATGGGAAATTAGTGAAAAGCCCACAGCAATGCACACTAACCGTGTGCATGCGAGTTAACAGAGTGCTGCAAATTCATTAGAAATTGGAATGATAACTACAAGGATAACTGTAACTGACCAATGATTAAGTCTGTCCTCATGTGAAAAATCTCTGGTTTAAAAGGGATCTAAAAGGGATCTGAATGATAACGTTACATTGTAGTTGCAGTGTGACTGTTGTTATTCGCTAATTAGAGGTCTATTTATTTGTCGATACAGTCATATAGTTCCTGGTGTGAACAACCCTTTTTCTCTGAGATTTGCTTTCTTCTTCTGTTTCTCTCTCTACCCGGCTATTGAACTGGCCTCAAAGACTTCCTTTGAATGTTGGTGAGTGCCGCACAGGCTTGACAGAGACCAAAGCGTGTTTCATCACTGAGCATACTGTATGTAGAAAAGGAGATCATATGCATTTTCAGAAATATGTAAAAATGTGCTGTCAAAGGTGTCAAACTGCAATACTTGGTTCTGAACCAAGTTTTTGCAAGTTTTTGGTTCTGAACTGTACACAATTCTTATTGAAAAGCTTATTGACAGCAGTGCAGTCCCATGCCTCTTATCCTCTAGTTTGATCACACAGCCTAAACTTCCAAGCAACCTCGCTGTCCTGACTCCCCAATGTTGAATTAAAAATGTGGCCCCAACACACAGGGATTGAATCCTGACAACTCAATTATCGGCTGTGACTCATCAATGGAGTTCCGCTATAAATAGTCCAGTTTCTCATGTTAGATGCGACAACATGTTCCTGACTTGCCAATACTGTCCTGATTCACCGGTGTTGACTGTAACAACACAGTCCTGATTTACCAGTGTTAAGTTAAACAACACAGTCCTGATTCACCCGTGTTGAGTTTAGCAAAACAATCCTGATTTTAGTAACACAATTTTGCAACACTGTCCTGATTCACCAGTGTTGAGTTAAGCAGCACAGAACTGAAATAATGAACTCATGACCTTATTGAACTAATAATTGACATAAAAAATTGAACCAAAGCTGTGCTGAAATTCACCTATATTGAGTTTAGCAACACTGTTCCAACTTGAGTTGTGTTGAGTTTAACAACACAGCCTTTGTTAAGTTTAACGACACAGTCCTGATTCACCCTGATTCACCAGAGTTGAGTTTAGCAATACAGTCCTGATTCACCAGTGCTGCGTTGAGTAGAACTAGTAGATGAAAAATTGACTCACCTGTGTGGAGTTTGGTCCCATTGGTGCAGGCCACCATAGCGCCCATGCTGGGCTGTGAGGTCATGCCAGACATGGAGTCCACGGCCACATCCACCACATCGGCACCAGCCTCTGCACACGCCAGCATGGCCGCCACACCCGCTCCCGCCGTGTCGTGCGTGTGCACGTGGATAGGTACATCGGGGAAGCGGTCACGCAGGGCACCGATCAGCATCCGGCTAGGCTCCGGCTTCAGGAGCCCAGCCATGTCCTGAGGAGTGAGTGAGAGAGCGAGAGAGAGAGAGAGAGGGAGAGTGTGAGTGAGGGAGAGAAAGAGAGAGAGAGAGAGAGAGAGAGAGAGAGAGAGAAAGAGAGAATAAGTGAGTGAAATAAAGAATCACTAGGAAATCACTCAGGAAATAAAAAAAAAAGTATTGTTCAGGAAACATAATGGACACACAATGACACATTCTTTATCAGTGATGGTGGAACAAAACCCATCCCATTTTTTAATAAATGACTAAATTGAACTCCAGCCACCCCAAACTGACACCACAGAAGAAGAGCAGGAACGAGAGGCATCAAAGAACAGCGATTGAGGGGGAACGAGTAAGAATGACGAGGACAGATATGAAAGACAGCAACTTTGAATATGAATATGAAAACTGAAACGTGGAGAAGAGAGGAGAAAGGACCTCACATGAACAGGTAAATGTGGTGTCAGAATAATAACCCCATTATGAAGCCTTAAAAACACTATGCAGATTCAGCTGCCAAAAGAGCCTCCCGTGGCGTGCAATCAGTTCCTATTCAGTCTTACATTATTCAGAGGAATCAATAACAGGCCTCGGCAAAATATGGCCTAAAATCATGTAATGTGCTATTATACAACAGCCTTAGCACAGTATCCAGGTTGTATGAATCAGGGGAGGCTATTTAAAACGTGCCTGTGTGGAGGAGGGAGGGCTCTTTGAATTGATCAATATTGTGATATCAGAGATGGAATTAATGGCTATTAGTTCATGACTGTGGCGGACAGGTGGGAAGTTGCCAGAGCGTGGAGTTCAAAGTGTGAGGGAGGAAGATGGGAGGGAGGAAGATGAGTTCATAGCTCATGAATATTAGATTAGATAGATTTTTGTTTTCATGAATGGGAGATGTGAGTTTTGGCTGAGAAAACAGCGGCCGATGGTTTTCAGTCATCAATGATTTCCATTTGGATGTAAATTTTGGGTCTACTGATCTTCTGATCACTGATACTACTACTGCTAATTACATTTTTAGTGTGCTTAACGCTTTACAGTTCAAGGGCAACTTCACTAACCACCAGCAATGTGTAGGTCCCGCCTGTAGCAATCACCATTATGTGTTTGAGGTGGAGAGTGAGGGGATCTAGATCTGCTTGGCCCTTTCATGCCCACCGTACCTTAATGCACAGGATATGCGTGCCGGCTTTGACCAGCTCCTCGGCCAGCTTCAGGTAGTAGTCCAATGAATACTTCTGCCGCATGGGGTCAGACACGTCGCCTGTGTAGGAGATGGCCGCTTCCACCACGCCGCCTGCCGAGCCAGCTGCCTCCATGCCTAAGAGCATGTTGGGAACATAGTTGAGCGAGTCGAAGACACGAAAGATGTCCATGCCGTTCTCCTTGGCCACCTCGCAGAACCTGGGGAGAACGAAAGGTAGGTGGGAGAGATTAAAACCACAAAGTTAGAACATGAGAGAGAAACGTGTGATGAGGACTAGGATATGAGAGAAGGACAAACAGTATAGTTAGGACATTTTAATAAAATACAAGGATTAGAACATTTTACTAGGATATGAGGGTTAGGATACTGCATATTACTAGGTAGGATATGAGGGTTAGGACATATTACTAGGATATAAGGGTTAGGATATAGTATATTACTAGGATATGAGGGTTAGGACATATTACTAGGATATGAGGGTTAGGACATATTACTAGGATATGAGGGTTAGCATATGTTACTAGGATATGAGGGTTAGGACATATTACTAGGAGATAGAGAAGGACAAACAGTATCATTAGGATATAAGGGGAGGTGATTAAGACTTGGTGATTAGCACGAGAGAAGTCCACAAAGACATGAATCAAGGACATATTACGAAAGAAGGCCATACAATTAGGATATGAGTGAAAGGCAATGTAATCAGGACATGAGATGAAGACAATGAATATAATTAGGATACAAGGGAAGGACAGAACAGAGAAGGAAAGGCCATGAGAGAAGGATATGAGAACGGGACATGGGGGGAATGCAGAGAAGACTCTGAAGAAAGGTGAGAATAGAAAAAAGAGAGGGACATTCATAAATAGAGAAAGGGATCAGCAGGTGGAGAGGACAAAAAGAGGGCTCAAGAGGGAAATGAAGAAGGAGAATAATGAAAGGGTGATGAAGAAGGGAGGGAGGTGGACTCAGAGGGACAGAACCCATGCTGTGGGACATTATTCCACAAAAATGCAGAGAACGAGGCCGACAATAGGGAAGAAACGGGAGACACGCTGAAAGCCTCAGGAGAGCAGCCGACAACGCTTATAGAGACAGAGAGTAGAAGAAAAAAAAAGGATGGAGAGAAAGAAGAGGTACGCGAAGTTACATAAAAATAGGGTACAAACAATTGGCTCGCCAATTCATCGCGGCGAATCAATTCTACCCTTAAATTAAAATAATAAATTAATAAATGGTCGCTAAAGAGAGACACTCAAGCCTGAAAACATCCTTTCCTTTCTCCCTGAACACTTCCGTAAACACGATTAAGGGGCGATGCGAAAGCATTTTATTTTCCCGAGCCCTTTGCGGCTGTTGTTGACACTTTAGAGATAGCGAGACTTGCTGGAAGACGCGCACAGAGGTCAAGATGAATTATGCACTTTCTATTTTCTCTTTGCAAAAAAGAAAAACATTTCCTGCTTATTTATAGGCGGCACATCCCCTGGGTTGATTTGCCTTCGCTTATGGGGGAGAAAAAATACCTAATACAGCTAATACCATTTGATTCCCTGGGGCTCACCATACAACACATGATTTCCATCGTGTGGCTGAGAAAGGATCCTCTGGCTAGGGAGATGTGAGCGAGTGTGTGTGTGTGTGTGTGTGTGTGTGTTTGTATGTGTGTGCGAGAGAGAGAGAGACTGAGAGAGAGAGGGAGTGTGTGTGTTTGTGTGTGTGTGTGTATGTGTATGTGTATGTGTGTGAATTCATTAGGGCTCAGAAAGGTCGCGGGACGACAGTGCTAATTTCATGAGCGCCTCAGGTGCAACAGTTGGTGTGCATGTGCATGTGTCTGTGTGTGTGTGTGTGCGCAAAAGGATATAGATGGGCATTGGGGAAAGTGCTGTCATGATTACCGCCGCGCAGAAATACCACTGTGCCGCTGGGATACTGGCAGACCTTGTGCTAACGCCGAAGCCAGAGCCAGGATTTTCATGTGAGCTCAAGCACGCAAACCACGCACACACACAGACACAGACACACACACACTGTACGAGCCTGTGTTTGTGTTTGTCTATGCATGTAAGCTTGGAAGAATGTGTCAAGGCATTTTCAGGGTAGTTGGTGTATAAGTGTTTTTTTGTATGTGTGTGTGTTTTCACTTGATGACGGCTTTGTTGGGGTACCTAATGTGTTAGTTTGTTTGTGTGTGTTTGTGTGTGTGTGTGTGTGTTCTAATTTAAAAACAGCATTGTCAGGGTACATAGTGTATAAGTATGGTTTTGTCTGTGTGTGTGTGTGTGTGTGTGTGTGTGTGTGTGTGTGTGTGTGTTCTCACTTGAAGACGGCATTGTCAGGGTAGTTGGTGTAGCCCACAGCATTAGCTCCGCGCAGAAGCATCTGGAAGGGCACGTTAGGGATGAGTGCTCTGAGCTCTTGCAGTCGCCGCCAAGGACACTCGTATAGGAAACGCATGGCCACGTCAAACGTAGCACCTGCAAAGAGGGAGACGGACATGGGAATAGGACATAAGAAAAGGTCATAAATGACAAATGTACTATAAGATTAGCACATATAAGGACATGAGAATGTAATGGAATGTACTGGATTAGGGTGCAAGAGAAGGACATACTGTAGGAGTAGGACATGACAAGGATGCACCAATTAGGGTGCAAGAAGGTGAAGTGAAGATTCAGATTCAGATTAGAACATAAGGACATGAAGGACATGAGAGAAGGATGTACTGATTAAGGACGACAGGAAAGGACATACGAGAAAGATGTACTGATTAAGGACATAAGAAAGGGACATGGGAAAGGCAGTTTGTAGAGGGACATAACAGAAGGACAAGGGAGAAAGACATCAGTTAAGGACAAGAGAAGGAGACATGTAATTAGGAGACAAGAGACAGATGTGTGATCAAGGCTT
This sequence comes from Limnothrissa miodon, assembly GCA_017657215.1. Taxonomy (NCBI): domain Eukaryota; kingdom Metazoa; phylum Chordata; class Actinopteri; order Clupeiformes; family Clupeidae; genus Limnothrissa; species Limnothrissa miodon. The sequence continues at coordinate 447,632 of JAGFZM010000212.1, forward strand.
GCTGTGGAAGGACATGAGACAAAGTGTATGTGAAGTGTACAGACGGCGGAAAAAGGAAACGCATGAGTCGCAGAAAAGTTAAGCCGTAAGGCACGACGCAGAGAAGGACAAAAAGAGAACAAAAAAGGTAACAGGGAAGGGATGAGAGAGAGAGAGAGAGAGAGAGAGAGAGAGAGAGAGAGAGAGAGAAAGAGAGAGAGAGAGAGAGAGAACGGTTTAACTTAGCTCCCCTTTAATGCAGTAAGCCATAGCTATCATACTGAAAAAAAATTTACCTTTAAAACATACAGTACGTGATTTAACAAAAACCTCACCAAGAGGCCCCCATAGAAAAATAACCCTCACACTCATCCTCCACTCACTCCACATGCTCATCACAACAGACTGATGGAGACGGAGGAATGAGGGAGAGAGAGATGGAGGGAGAAAGATCGTGACAGAGAGAGATGAAGAGAATGAACATGCCTGCATTAAACCACAGGCTGACGCTTAGACATGCACACATAATTAACACACACAACATTGGAATTCTTAGCCATGAGGCTTGCAAACAAATAAACAAAAACACAAACACACACACACAAAGGTAGACTAAATAAGATAATGACATAAGGAAGGACTGTGATAGGTAGAGAAACAAGAAGGAGAGACATTGAGATGGAGTCAGAGAGAGAAAAAGGGAAGAATGAGAGATAAAAGAGAGTGCGAAGGACAAGGAGAGATGGAGTGGTGAGGCAGTGGAGGGAAGGAGCAAATGAGACAGGGAGGTGTGAAGAAGTGAAGAACACTAGCACATGTGATCAATAAAGTCTTATACTGTACAAATAACATGCACACACACACACACAGACACACACACACACACACACACACCATAAGAAGCACACATTAATGTCAAAGGCTACATTTAATCAGTCTCTGACAAGTCTTATTACATCACACCCACACATGTTAATGTGTGTGCCCAAACCGCCCCCCCCCCCCCACACACACATACACACACAAAATAGAGAAGTAGTCCCCTGCTTTATAAGCAGAGAACAGCAAAATCAGTACATTAAAAAAGAGACCTTGAGACTTCAGAAAAAACTAGACGTGTTTACAGTAAGTATGCACACACACCACCCCTACACACACACACACACACACACACACATAGATAAACACACACACTAAAATATTTTCCCCTTTTTTCCTCTTTTCTCTATTTCTCTACCTTTTTTTCATTCTCTTTCTTCCTCTCTCCTTCCCCTCCCCTTTCTTCTTTTTTCCCTCTCTCTTTCTCCTTCTCCCTTTCTCTCTCTCCCTCTTTCCTTCTCTTACTCTTCCTCTCTTCCAGTCCTCCTCTATTCCTCTTCCTCTATCACTCAAGTCAATTAAAATCAAAATGAGTTTTATTGGCAAACCAAAATCACCAAGGATTGCCAATGCATCTCTGAGCAAGACGGAAAAAACTGATAAGACAGAAAAGGAAATCATCTGTACTGGTTGTGTGTCTGTGTGTGTGTGCATGTGTATGTGTGTGTGTCTTTGGGTGTATGCAGGTATGTGTGAATGAGTGTGTGTGTGTGTGTGAGTGTTTGTGTGTTTATGCAGGTATGTGTGATTGAGTGTGTGTGTGTGTGTGTGTGTGTGTGTGTGAGTGTGTGTGTGTGTGTGTGCGTGTGTTAGAGTTTGTGTGTTTATGCAGGCATGTGTGATTGAGTGAGTGTGTGTGTGTGTTTATGCAGGTATAAGTGATTGAGTGTGTGTGTGTGTGTGTGTGTGTGTGTACGTGTGTGTGTGTGTGTGCAAATCCATGCCCACCTCCCCAGTTCTCCAGGCTGTAGAGGTTGTTGAAGTTGTGCGCCACGAAGGGTGCGATCTTCTTGAGGTCGTGCGTGCGGACGCGTGTGGCCAAGAGGGACTGGTGGGCGTCACGGAAGGTGGTGTCCATCAGCAGCAGCCCGGGCTGACTGCGCACCGCCCGAGCAAAACCCTCAGGACCCTCCTTTAGCAGCACCTCCCGCAGGCCCTGGGGGGGCTCACCTGGAGCAGGATGCATGATTGGGAGAACAGGATTGGGAGAACAGGTCACAAACATGAACTGCAGAGGAGTGTGTGTGGTGTGTGTGTGTGTGTGTGTGTGTGTGTGTGTGAGAGAGAGAGAGAGAGAGAGAGAGAGAGAGAGTGCGTGTGTGTGTTTCCAGTATGAATATGGATATGAATAACTAAACAGTAGCACATGAAATGCCTGACCACATCAGGAGGACACTGTGTGTGCTGTGTGTGTGTGTGTGTGTGTGTGTGTGTGTGTTTATTTATGTTCATGTGACATGCAGCCAGAAGATTTCACCAGAGATAAAAAAGTTGATATATTATAATATAGTATAATAAATAATGTGCGGTATTCGCTGATTGTGAATGCTTAAATATTTGGAATACCTGGACAGATAGTTACACACACGGCACAAGCAATTTTCACAGTGTGTTAGACTGGTACATGCAATTAACATTTATCTGATTGTTCCCCTGTCGAAATCACACTGGGAAAAAAAATGAGTTTAAAACTGAAAATGAAATGTATGGTGTTGCAATTACATGCTGATGGAGTTTTTCCCGAAAGCATAATTTTCATATGGCAGAGGTCTGTCTAGGTGCTCATTAAGCATGCTTGTTCGCTCTCTTGGCGACATGCACAAATTTATGCACACACAAAACAACATACAAAAAACCATACCCATCTATTCAACTCTATATACTTGTGTGTCTCTCTCCCTATCTCTGTCTCTGTATATATATAGTCATCTCTCTCTCTCTCATTCTAGATATAGATGTGTGTGTGTGTGTGTGTCCTTATGTGTCCTCATTAGTCCTTTACACTTTGGTACACATGATGAACATCAAGGGGTGCGCAGACACACACGCATTCATGTCACACACTTCCCATGATGCACTGACGCATGTTATGCCTGTAGTTCCTAATCTTAATGAATGCGTTACACAGGCATTCACAGAGAGCCAATTACTCTGCTGTTATTTGATGAATCGGTTACAAAACATCAGCATGCGTGGGGGAGAACAGCTAGTTAATGTCCCGGGCTGATAACAATTGTAGGCGTTAACCATATGCTGTTATGTGTGAGTGTACAGTATGTCTGTGTGTGTAGCAGCTCCTAGATGGCGCTAACCTAGCTGATTCAAATTAGCTAGTTGAATAAAAAGCTTCTGTAGAAGCATAAATCCACCCATGCAACTATTGGTAAAACTCACCAAGCACTGCTGTTAGAACAGAGAATAAGAATTTGACATGAGGCCGAAAAGCAAACCTAATGAGTGCAAGGAAAATGTGTTTCAGTTTTCTGAACTGTGTTAGCTACTGGCATATTAGATGCTTGCATATTTGACCATTTTTTTTTAATTTCTCTTCCTACAGACAGCACTCAGTGAGCTCAACCAACATATTGGTGAATTTATGTCTACCAAAATTTGTGTGGGCCAATGGGCGTGAATCAGAGTTTGTGAAAGAGAGACATAGCAAGATAGAGAGAGAGAGAGAGACAGAGAGAGAGAGAGAGTGTGTGTGGTTCTGTGTGTTTGTGTGTGCGCTTCTGTGTACATGTATTTGTGTTTGTTTGTGTACAATTTGAAGGTCTTCTACTCCATGTTGCCATAAGTAGAGTCTGTGTGTACAGTATGAGCGTTTGTGTTGACCTCATTTGCTTGTTTTTTGTTTGCGTATTCTTTCAGAGCTAGTTTTTTTGTGGACTTGAAGACCAAGTATTTGTTTTGTCTTGTAGAGCTAGCGTCTTTGTATCCCTGTAAATGTAGCGTCTCTGTTCCTGCACAACTAGTGTCTGTGTTTTAGGTCATGGCTGTTTCCCTGTGGAGTTAACACTAGAGTCGCTCATTAGAGTTGGTGTTACTGTACAGTAGGTGTTGGATTGTGTGGGTGTGTGGCACATATTGTGTTGTCCTCCAGTGACAAAACTGGTGTTCTGCTGCCTTAATGGTGCATGTGTATGTGTTTCTGTTTGTTAGGGGCAGGGGTATGGAGTAACATGTGCAGTGGTTTCCTGAGAGAGAGAGAGAGCGAGAGAGAGAG
>JAGFZM010000212.1:495783-511414 GCA_017657215.1 Limnothrissa miodon
TTCCTTTTCCCTCCTCTCATTGGCAATCGAAAAGTGCTTCAATGTTATCGCATAATGAAATTAAACCCTTACTCAAACGCCATTTGGCTCTAAAACAGACATGCAGCAATTCATTTGGATTTAAATTATATTATAATCCAATCCTCGAGTCAGCCATGGCTTTGAACCTGTTAATCATATTAACCTCTCACCTCTTTGACTCAAGGCGGAGAGAGACAGAGAGAGAGGGGGAGGAACAGAGAGAGAGAGAGAGAGCGAAAGAGAGAGGGACCAAATCTCACTTGGCCCGTCTGACCACCCAGAGTGAGAGTCTTGAGGGTTTGCCGGTCTCGGCTCGTGTTTACATCACAGAGGAGTCTCATCTTCTCGAGTGGAGTGGAAAAAAAAAGAATGAGAAAGATATCCTCTGGGCACTGATAATATCATTTGATACGACAGAGAAGGAACAAAAACCCAAACTTAAGACAATTACTGAGATGAAGGGAGAGAAAAAAACAAAATGCCAGGTAACACTAGAAACACATAGAATGAGGGAGAGAGAGACTGCATAGAGAGGGAGGTATAAAGGAACTAAGTGGGTAGAGGTAGAAATGAAAAGAGGGAAAGAATGGGTAGATCAGTTAAAAAAAGCAAGGAATAATGTGACAGAGAGGGAGAGAGATGGAGAGAGTCAGAAAAGAAAGAGAGAGAGAGAAGACAGGCTTGGTAGATGGTGTTAATAGGAAGGGGAATAAAAGAGAGAGAAAAAGAAGGGCTGGTGGAGGAAAAAAAAACTTTCCTTCCATCTACCTTCTATTGTTCGGGGATCGGATAATTACTTGTTTTTGTGTCACCTGCCTCGCCAAACTCTACTGCCGCATCCTATTCTGTGAGTCTGTGTGTGTTTGTGTGTGTTTGTGTGTGTGTGTGTGTTTGCATGTGTGTCTGTGTCTGTGTGTGCATGTGTATGAACATCAACAGAGAAAAAGGAAGAGAGATAAAGAAAATTAAAAATAACACAAAACAAGACAGGAAGTGTGTGTATGCATACCTATGGCTGTGAGACAAAAAGACAGCTAACTAATCTCTCTTTCTCTTACACTCTTACACAGATAGAGACAGACACATAAAGAGAACACACACACACACACACAAAGAGAGAGTAGTGCTAGAACGAAAGGTCAGGCCCACTCTCTCTTGAGCTCTCCCGGAAGCCGAGAGCTGATTGGCTGATGAGCTGGAGTCCACTCAAGAGCTGAGTAGTAGCATACAAAAGAACGCCACTGCCTGCTTCTACACTCGCCTGGGCAACCATGCCCTCCCCTCCCCTCCCTCTCCATTGCCCCTCCACACACACACACACACACACACACACACACACCTCTGGAGCTTCTGGAGTCTAGCATGTCTCTGGGCACTCTTCCAAACCTGTACCGTTTCAAATCCTCCTGTGGTGGATGGAAACAGATGATTCCGGAAGCCAAATGAAAAAAAAAAAGTCAGTCCCGGCAGTGGTCTAGGCTGAGTCAGCACTGTGGATTTGCTGTAAGTAGCTCACCACAGTTAGACGGAGGTAATAGGGCAAATCAGCTAGCCTGGGCTGTCATGCAGGTGGCCTGTGTGGTTATGCAGAGCAGAAATATCCAAGAACGGCTATCCGGATAAATATAAATAGATAAGAGATGTGCTCTACTGATTAGAGCCTCCAACCTGTGAGTGAATGGTGGACGGATTGAGCCCCGGCCAGTGGGATATATGTAGGCAGAAAAAGTGACTTACTTAACATTGCTCTCCTATGTTCACATCCCCACCTGTGGAGTCCTAGAGCAATGCAGCTAGCCCCTGACTATTCCCTGGGTGCAGCAGCAGCAAGTTGCCCACTGCTCTGGGTCAGTGCGTGTGTGTGTGTGTGTGTGTGTGTGTGTGTGTGTGTGTGTGGGTCAGTAATTCACAGATGGAATAAATGCAGAGATTAAATTTTCCTCATGGGATCAAAGCAATAGCGGTGCATTGTAGTTTAGATGGCTAAGACATCTCACCATAACCCCAGGGTCCCGGGTTTGAGACGGAACTGACACTATTTCCAAAAATATCTTTAAAAAAAGTACATATGCAGTACGATATATTCATCATCAGTGGCCCCACGGGGTTCCACCTCACCCGTCTAAATCCGTTAATTAGTTAACAACCCTCCAGCCGCGAGGCAGCGCTAACGAGATAAATCGTTCCAGTGTGTGAGGAAAGAAAAGAAACAAAAAAAGGTGTATGCATATACACACACATGTTAAGCCCCCCTCACCACTTTCCTGAACCTCTTTGCACTTCTGATGTGTCTCTTATGTGTCTGATTTTGTACCAGCCCAGAATGCTCACACAAACACACACTCTGTCTTACAAACTTCTCCACACACACACATAAAGAAAGAGATGCCCACACACAGAGACAGACACAGACACACACGCACACACACACACACACACACACACACACACACACACACACACACAGACAAACTCTTTGCTAGTGCTTTCCCGCCCCAACCCACGGGGAAATCATACTGCTGCTCCACACGCAATTAGTAATCAATTATTCACCACTGTAATACCAGCATACATTGCAGACTGCTCCAAATGAGCACAGACAGATAGCATTTGCCCTCTGACTGCTGGAGCTACTGGAGGCAGGATGTGTGTGTGTGTGTGTGTGTGTGTGTGTGCGTGTGTGCGCGCACGTGCGTGCTGGCTAATGGGGCGCTGATGATGACGGGGAATTTCTGAAAGGGATCCCCTCTGAATGTTCCGTGTGCTTTTACCGTAGCCTAGCGTACACAACCCCGGCCCAAGTACTGATCCTAGGAATTTGATTGCAGTCAATTACTGATCATTAACCGAGGTCGCTTTCCGCCAGTCTGCTTTCGCCATTCTGTGCTAGTCGGTACGGTTTGAGCATGTGCAGCGATGACAATTGGCCAAGTCCAAAGACCAATACCAGAGGCTTGAGTTTCGTATCCTCATTGTTGTATCATCAGTGTCCTGCAATACCTGAGTTGCTCTACCTGCTGTTGTACCATCACAGGGGCTGCAATTTCACACCTTTACAGTGACAGTGGCACACAATTCTTCCCTTTTTATCTACTGTATCTATCTATCTATCTACCTATCTTTCTATACATCTATCTATCTACAAAAATCACTGAATAAAAAGTCCTGGTGTGGTGGTCATAATGACTTGAAGCTCACTGGACTCCATCCTTAATAGGCTCTCTCATGTTGGAACTGAGAGACCCTGAGGGTCAACTCATGTAGCAGGTTGCAAAACAACTCATGGGTATTAGACCTTAAATGCCTGTAATACTACAGACTAGCAAGCTTTTTTGAACCCAATAACATAGTCAAAAAGACTGTACACCAAAGTCTGAAGGAAGTGTGATGAGACATCAGGAATTTAAAGCATTAACACTTCAGTGAATCCAATCTTCAAGGCGTTAGGGACTCGTTTGGTTCAGTGGCAACCAGTGACCGCGACGGTGTGTAAAATTGGTGTTTGCTGGTGGGGCTTTAAAACACACTAGCTGATGGTCATCCAGTTAATGTTGTTGCTGCCGCTACTGCACCTGGTGTTCAAAAGTGACGCACATGAGCACACTGCTACCGTACATTTTAAGTTTTTTTTTTTTTTTTTTCATTTACATGCCAGAAGGATTCAATTTGAAGAGGTACGGGAGTCCATTAAGCTATTTGTAATTGCTACCATCAAGCTAAGGTTTGTTCATTTGTGCGGACACACACACATACGTAAAGGTGTATGCATTGGGACTGCCGTCTGTTTATCGGAAAGCCATCTGGCAAAATAGTTTGCTTATGTGACCATGCGGGGACACCACCTGCAACACAACAAAGATGTAGACCGGTGCGTGTGTCACAGCAAGCAGTGTTCTTTTGTTTGTTTTCTGAAGGACTTGCTTGTAACTGCTTGTTAGAGATAAATGTAGATCCATGGATGGTGTTTGTGACACCATTGCAGTTTGAAACTAAGGCCTATGTGGTCTAAGGTCTCTTGGGTCTGATACACACACACTCACAGAAACACAGAACACACATAACACACACACAAAGAGCCAGGCTGACAGATATTTCCGTATGGCGCCACATGTGATACTCGATAATTTCCATTTCACTTTCTTTTTTACCACATCCGAGCAGGGGACAAAGTTAGCTGTTGCGTCCGTCGCATCAACACCCCCCTTTTTTCCTTCTAAGCCCCACGGGCTGTGACAAATCGGCTGCTTATTTCTGTCGACAGCCTTCTAGCTCTCGCAGACTCCCGCCTGATTCTCACTTACACACACACACACACACACATACACGTGCACTGCAGCGCTAAAATATTGCTTACGGGTGACGTTCATCCCTTGAACTCGGGCGGACAAGTTATTTCCACACATTCCAATAGTTCTATAATCTGAGGAAGAGTCTCAAAGACGTATGGCGCTTTCTCTTTGGTACACACGAGCCATTCGTGTCCACTGGCCTGTGTTCTATTTCCTCCGTTGCCATTTTTCTTCCGGTTCTTGTCCTCGCATCTCGACGCTCGTGTTTATTTTTGAGGAATCCACCATTTGCTCACATGCTCTGACTCCATCTCCTCGCCCTCTCGCACTACTATTTGTAGCTCTCTCATGCACACAAACACACACACACACACACACACGCACACACACACACACTCTGCACCCTGTCATCTTTCCCCTTTTTAACTCTCAACTCGCTTGCTCTTTCACTCCCATCTTCTTCTCTCTCTATCCCTCCATCTCTCTCTCTCTCTCTCTCTCTCTCTCCATATCCATCTCTCTCTTTCTCCCTGCTTCACTCTTTCAACTTGCATTGGTAGTTCTATGTTCTCTGCCCTGAGACACAGCCAAGCTATTTCTGTGGTTCACTTCAGGCTGAGAGAAGAATCACAGCCAGAAAGCTATTTGGTGAAGTGCCCAACGTCTCAAAAAAGCAGCAGACCTCCAACACCCCCAAGGAATCATATAACTTAACATATGATAACATATGATTGCTCCCTTCGTTCAATAACCCTGTACTGTATGACTAGAGCCCTGCAACGGGCACTGTTGGCTTCAATGGTTGCTGTGTTGCCACAGTAGCTTTGTAAAATGTGTGGGGTTTTCTCTCTGTTGTCTTTTAAATTATGTATGGTGATACAATATAAAGTACATAGCATATATAAATATATTTCAGAATGGTATTTTGTGTTTCAACTCTCCCGTCGGAAAAATAAAACGGCACAGCACCGATTTGGCTCGTGCACACCACACAGCCACTTAAATGGCTCAAGTTTGGCGCTGTGTTAACTGTTCTCAGACCAGTCGTCTTGGATGAGGCAGAGTATCACACGCACGCGCGCACACACACGTATCCCTGCGATACAGAGCACACTCTTCATGCCATGCATGCCTGCCTGCCTGTGTGCTGGCCCCATTGGGGACTATAGCCGTGCTCAAATATTTACATGCACCAGTCAGTGTTTACACACGCCAACACGGCCTCCCCGGGCCACAAACCGTGAGTAGCATCCGCCTCATGTCTGAGCTTTACACATAAAAAAAAAAAAAAAAAATTCATCATCATCCATATTCACGCACTTGCATCTATTTTTCAAGACACTCAATCACTCCTGTCCTCTCATTCTCCTCTCCTCTTCCACTCTCTGTCTCTCTCTCACTCCCTCTCTCTCTCTCCCTCTCTTTTTCTCCTCTCACACGCTCTCTCGTTCATAAGTGGTGGCTGAAATAACCCAAACGTGGGGCAGCGGTGAAGAGAGAGGTGTCGAGAGTGGAATCGAAGTGTGTGTGTATGTGTGTGTGTGTTTGTGAGGAGTGACAGAGACAGAGAGAGAGAGACAGAGAGAGAGAGAGAGCAATAGAGAGAGAGAGAAAGAGAGAGAGCAATAAAGAGACAGAGAGAGAGAGAGAGAGAGAGAGAGAGAGAGAGAGAGTACAGTGCAGATGACCTTGAGTGCTAAGTCATCATTTATGGTTGTGCTCTCTTAATGAAAAGCCAGACCAATGACAGAGTTACTCAAGCAGAGATGGAGGGAGAAATATCAAGGGTGGTGCTGACGATGTTCAGACAGGGGAGGGAGAAGTAGTCAGACAGACACAATGAGTAAGGTGGTGGCAATAGGTCACGTATGAAGTGGGGTGGGGGTGGGGTTGGCGTTCGGCTATTGGAGGGATGCACAACAAAAAAATACAGGGGTGATATTTTAAAAAAAACCCATATAATACAGTGACATAAAATAATCTGTCTCCTAATTTGTCTAATTAGTTATGTAAATACACTGCGAGTAGTGGTAATGAAGAATTTCAAAAGCCAGGGTTGCTTTGTGCTCTGCCCCGGAGCAAAGCACAACACAGCATTATATTAATGGAACACAACAGAGAGGAACCAAAACCTCTCCTTTGTATTCACACTAGCGCCAGCTCAAACGCCTCATAGGACAGGAACTAGGCAGACAGACAGATGGACAGAGAGAGAGAGAGAGAGAGAGAGAGAGAGAGAGAGATAAAGAGAGAGAGAGTGTGTGTGTATTTTCAACTCTTTTCTCTTGTGTGCATGTTTTCCTAATATTTCCGTAAATGGTTGGCTATACAACACATGACTTGTCCTACTAATGAAAATATATTTGACAGAGTGAGTGAGAAAGAGTTGGAGGGAGGCAGGGAGAGAGGGAGGTGGGAAGGTGGAGAAAGACAGATGTATGAAAAATGAAGGATTACACAGAGAACGGAAGGGCGGGTCTGATGGCAGGAAGAAGGGAAGAGCGTATCCCGTACAGGAGGAAAGAGAGAGGTTGAAGACGACAGGAGTTGAGGTTACTAAATGATAAGGATGGGAGGAGAGAGGGATGGGAGTGATTAAACTGGAGGAAGATGGAGGTCGGCAAGGAGACAAGGAGAGAGAGCAGATAGAGAGAGAGAGAGAGAGAGATGACAGGGACTCAAGTGAGGGATACAAGAGTGTGTGAGAGAGAAGCAGAGGGAGTGACAGACAGACAGACAGACAGACAGACAGAGAAAAGGAGAGAGAGAGCGCAACAGAGCATATGACAGACAAAAACAAGGGGGTGGGGGGGAGTATGACGAGAAAAAGACAGCTTGTCGGGGAGCAAGGAGTGGCATTGGCAATGGAAATGACAGTAGTAGATAGAACAAGAGACACATATATGGAGTAATAAAGAGGTTTAAGAGAGAGAGAGGGAGAGAGACAGAAGAGAGAGACACACAGATATGGAGGAAAAAACAGGTTTAGGAGAGAGAGAGTTCAAAAGAAAAAAGAGAGAGACGGACAAAAATATGGAGAAATAAACAGGTATAAAAAACAGAGTATGAGAGAATTCAAAAGAAAGAGAGAGACAGAGAGAAAGACATGGAGGAATAAACAGGTTCAAGGGAGACAGTGTGAGAGTGGGGAAGAGGGAGAGAGAGTGTGAAGGTGGGGAAAAGGAGCGAGAGACACAGTAGAGGAAGATGGTGGCGATAAAGAAAAAAATGTGTGGATGCATGCATGTGTGTGTGTGTGTGCTTGTGGGGTGTGTATACGTGTGCATGTGTGTGAGTGTGTGTATGTACGTATGTGTATGTATGGGTGTGTGTGTGTGTGTGTGGATGACGGTGGGGGGCTAGTAGCGTATGGGAAGGTTTGTGTGTGTGTGTCGTTGACGTGCGGAGTGTGTGTGGGTGTTAATAGCTTGGCTAAAATGGGATTTTAAATGGCTCAAGGTCTCGCAAAGGAACCTGTAATTATGTGTCAGCATCAGTGGCATTGTGTGCCGCCTGAATGGGAACAGCATTCAGGGCCCATACGTCCTCATTGTGAGCACTGAGTGTGTGTGTGTCTGTGTGTGTGTGTGTGTGTGTGTGTGTGTGTGTGTGTGTGTGTGTGTCAGCTAGGGCTGGGTGATTTGGTCTAAAATCAAAATCTCGATTAATTGAACATTTTAACTCGATTACGATTAATGAACGATTATTTAATTTATTTTATTATTTTGCCCTCATAGTTCACTGACAAGTTTTGTACAGTAAATATGCTCAAATATTACAAGTGTATTTATGAAATAAAAATAAAAATATTTTTAAGCTCTCCATGCTCAACATTTCAGTGGAATAACGTAACAGGGCGGGGTCACGTGACTCCACACGCAGTAGTGTTTTTGAAGGGAAATTAATTGAAATAATTGACCTGGAAAAATTAGATCGATTATAGGTTCTGAATGTCGATTACGATTACTTTTCGATTAATTGCCCAGCCCTAGTGTCAGCCTGGGTAATTGGAGCATTTAAGCAGAAGCAAGAGGAGAAAGGCAGGGACAACCCGCAAACAATGATGGGGCATTCAAATAGATCAAAAATCATCATGCTGAGCGTGAGTGTGTGTCTGTGATTACATACCATATTGTATACATGTGTGTGTAGACATACCGTATGTCCGTGTGACATTTTATGTTTGTGTATGTGTGTCTGTGTGTGTATTTGTGTGTTTTGAAACAGTAAAAGAGACTGGGAGATGGCAAAGGGAGAAGAGGGAACGCCAGAGTAGGCCTAAATTGATAGGAGCAAAGAACCAGAATAAATTCGGAACCAGCTTCGGAGTGCCTTTGATCCTGTGCATATGTGTGTGTGTGTGTGTGTGTGTGTGTGAGTGTGCGCATCATCATCTCTGTTCATTTGATCCTGTTGCACACATCCACAGCCTCACACAATCCAACTCACTTATTTTCTCTCTCTCTCTCTCTCTCTCTCTAACGCACACACACACACACACACACACACACCAAACTTCCAAACTCGTACTCAAGCGCAATGTCCCCAGTGCAGGTTATTCATTTGAGCTTTGTCTCGTGAGAGGATGCCATTGGTACAGGCCAGTTCCCACTCTGCTCTGTTGATTAGAATTCCCATTCGGCATCAGCTGGCACATTTTCTTTCCCTTAATTCCATTCTGTCTTTTCGGCTTCATTGGATCAACACCCTTTCTCTCTCACTCACTCATTCCCTCTTTTCTCTTTCTCCCGAGCCACTACTCATTAATCTATGCATATGCACACAGCACACACACACACAAACACACACACTTCTGCGTAAAGAACTTCACCTTTTGGGAGTGAGCCTTGAGGGTCAACATCTTGTCTTTGCTTTCCTGACATTTAACAGGCTCTTCAAAACTAATAAAGCTCGTTCCCTCCCTTTCTGGCTTCCTCTGTTCTCCCTCTTTGATGTAACTCTCTATTGCTCTCCATTGCAGTTCATGCCATTTTAGTTTTTTTTCTCTCTCCTTTCGTCTCCTGCATTCCCCTCTCTTGTCCTCGCTGAGTCTTCACTACACTCTCTCTCTCTCTCTCTCTCTCTCTCTCTCTCACTCTCTATCCTGCCCCATCCCACTCCTACTGTATGTGTCTGTCTATCACGGCCTGTGCACTTTCTGCTTGGGGGTATTGCTATAGACCGGCGCGAGTGAAGCAAAGGCCATGTGGAAAATTAAATGGAGAGACATGCATTGTCTTTCTGTTCACATTGACCAAATAAATTACATGAGAGTGTGATGGTTCCTTTTTTATCAGTCCGTGCCAGAGTAGTGCTTTGATAATTAATTGTTTTTTTTTTCTTTTTCTCCTGCTCCATTATCCTTCCTTCTCTTTTCCTTTCTGTATATTTCACTTTAATGACTGTAGGCCTAGTGCAGTGGCAGGAGAATGTAAGCCTTGTGACTGAGGTTTCTGCTTTGAAGATCACTGATGCAAGCCTATAAGAATGTGTGATAATGGATGAATAAAGAGATTTTAAGCCTCTCTCTCTCTCTCTCTCTCTCTCTCTCTCTCTCTCTCTCTCTCTATCTCATTTCTAGAATCTTGCCTTCAACGAGTAACAGCTTCCTGCTGAAGAACCTGGTGTCTGGTGCCGACTACAACCTGTGCGTGCTGGCCATCTTTGATGACACAGTCACCTCCCTGGCCGCCACCAAGGTGCTGGGCTGTGCCCAGTTCAGCACCAAAGACAACTACCCAGAATGCAACTCTCTGCGTGCCCACTTCCTGGGCGGCACGCTGACCATCTTGGTTGGCGGCGTAGTGGTGGTGACGCTGCTGGTGTTCACCGTGGCGCTGATGGTGCGGCATCGAGTCTGCAGTCACCATGACGACGGCGGCTGCCGCGGGCGTGGCGGTATCGGTGGCGGCGACGAGGCCAGCTGCTCGGTGGGCTCGGAGTCACCGTCTCTCCCGCCGAAGGGCATGGACGTCTTTGGCCAGAGCAAAGGCAACGGCGGGGTGATGATGGTGGTGCTCCCCAACGGGGTCTTCCAGAAGCAGAAATCAGACGAGTGCGGTGGGGCCGCCGACGATGACGGGGACGGAGGTGGCGGCGGGGGGAAAGGGGACTCCAAGTCCTCACCAAAGGTCAGGCCTAAACCCAAAACACTGCCCAAGCCCAAGGTCAACCTGGACCAGTACCGGACGGGGGCCTCCGGAGACGAGTTGGGCCCACCGGAGCACAAGCTGCTGCCGCCGTACACGCCCGAGAGCGAGCGCCTGCCACTCTACTATTCGCCGTCGGCCAGCCCCGCACCGTCCACGCTTCCCCGCCAGTCCCGGCGGCCATCGGCAGGCTCCAGGCTGGCCGCCACGGGCCAGGTAAAGGTGAGCTCTCGGCCGCAGACTCCCCAGGGTGGCCTGGAGGTGGACTTGCCCAAGCGTGGGAGCCTGACACTGGGAGGCACGGTGCCCGGGCGCTACCGCAGCAGCGCTGGCGGCGGCAATAACGGTGACTTTGGTGACTGGCGGGCAAGTTTGGCCGCGGAGGGCGTGGTGGTGGTGAAGCGCGGCAGCGGGCAGTGGAACTCGTCGCAGGCCTATCAGAGCCCGGCGTTGCTGGGCGCCCTCCTGACCCCTCCACTGCCACCCCGCTCGCCCGCACACGGCAGCCCGGCGCACGCAGCCCTCCGCGCCAAGCGCAGCTCATCCTTCGACATGGGCGAGATAGGCGTGGCCGGAGCCGTGGCCTCTGCCACCGCACACAACGCCTCCGCCTGCTACACCTACGCCAGGCGCCTAGGTGCCCTGTGGACACGGCGGAGCCAGTCGCTGCACGGCATGCTGGTCCAGTGCTCCTCGGCCGCCAGCACGTCCACCACCGCCAGCAGCGATGGGGGGAGCAGCTTCGGCAGTGGCAGCGGAGGGGACCTGCAGGTACGGACCATCCCCAGGGTTCGCGTCCTCGCCCACCGGCCCGGCACCTCCGCTAGCACTAACATGCGCACATCTGCCGCTCCCCACTCCAGCCACACGCTGGACAGAAAGAAGGACAAGAAGGAGGCAAAAGAGGAGGAGCTGGAGGAGAGCGTGGTGTAATCGCGCGGAAAAAACACGAGAGGGGCACAACGCCTTTTTCCCCAAAACAACAACGACAAAAAAAAAAAAACTAAAGAAAGAGATAAAAGGACGGAAATGAGTAGAGCACAGCAGAGGACGGAAAAATTGTGGCTTTGAGAACAGAAAGGGTGAACAGAAATGGACAGACAGGCAGGGTCTGACAGCAAGAGGGATCCAGAGGCTAAGAGAGAGAGAGAGAAGGGGGTGGGGGTAAGGAGAGAGATAGAGAGAGAGAGAGATGTAGAGTGAGAGAGCGCAGAAGAAAATGGTGAAAGGCACACTATGAAAACAAGGGGAAACACGTTTGCCTTTGTCAGCACGAGTGCTGCCTGAGGGCAAAACCAGAAAGAAAGCGAGAGCAAGAGAGAGAGAGAAAGAGATAGAGGGAGAGAGAGAGGGAGGGAAAGAGAGAAAAGAAAGGTGGAAGAGGATTAGCAGAGCAACGCAGATGTATTGTACATACTGCCATCTCTACATGGATTTGGGACGACAAATGTTAACAAAAAATTTAAATAAAAAAAAAATCTACAAGAAAAGACACTTAACACACACACACACACGCATCCTCACATGCAAGAGTGCGCGCACACACACACACAAAAGCACATGGGAGGCGTCGTTTAAAAAAAGGCCACACCAGGTCTGGCGGAGAGAGTTTGGGCCCTGCCCGATGCTGCTCACGTGTGCTGGCCCGAAACGTGATGACATTCTGGCAAGTTATCAATTGAGTGTCCTGCCACTGAGCGGCCAGTCACGGAGCCACAGGGCGGAAATGCTGAGTCACGCTGGATCAATCAGGCATGATCAATCGATACAGGCTGGCACCAGAGGGCTGAGGACAGCAGGAACCTGCGTGGTGGAGGTGGTGGTGGAAGGAATGTATAAAACGAACAACAACTAAACAAACAAACAAGTAATTAAATAAATAAGGCGGACCAAAACTTGCCCTCTCTCGTCAGGGTAATGACTACAATGAAGAAAAAAAAACCTTTCATTTTAAAAAAAACAATACAGAGTAAAATTAAGATAAAAAAGTTGTGAAATATGGAACTTAGAGCTGGTTTGAGGTCAGGGTCACTGTGTAAGTGAGAATGAGAGAAGAGAGAAAGAGAATGTAGAAGAGAGAAAGCGAGAGCATATGTGTGTGTGTCTCTCTTTTTCTCTCTCTCTGTTTTGTGTGTGTGTGTGTGTGTGTGTGTGTGTGTGTGTGTCTGTGACAGATATGTGCTTTACTGTACATTGAATGGAGCTGATGATGTTTCACTGCAGTAACATCAGGTACTGAAGGTACAGTATATGACAGAAAAGTTCCTTGTTCTTTCTATGACTTCACATACGTTCCATACGGTCATGTGATTCACATTCATCCAATCAGTGAAT
This sequence comes from Limnothrissa miodon, assembly GCA_017657215.1. Lineage (NCBI taxonomy): Eukaryota > Metazoa > Chordata > Actinopteri > Clupeiformes > Clupeidae > Limnothrissa > Limnothrissa miodon. The sequence goes on from JAGFZM010000212.1 coordinate 508,577, forward strand.
GTTACAGAGTGGCTCTGCGCAAAAGGTCAAAGTTTGCTGTGTCACATGTCAAGGATGTCAAACTGACTTGATCCACAGTATGCTAAAGCATCACAAGGACACAAGGATGCAAGGACGCAAAAACTATCAAAGACCACGAGGGAATAATCGAGACTCAATCGGATCTTTACTATAAAAAAGAAAGTTGCCATCCATTTTGTTTTTCTTATTGTTTTTATGAATGATATTAGAACTTAAAAAAGAAGTGCAATTTTGTTGCAACAATCTCTCATGATTAGTTTGTCAAATTATTAAGATTATTATTACTGTTGTTGAGAGTGATTTCAGTAAAGGTCGAATGACAAGGGCCAAGGGCAATGATAATAGTAATAATCCTAATAACATTTTGTTGGATCTTATTTTGCCAAAGTAAATATTGTTACCTTGACTTCATATGATATAATGAAATAAAAAGTGGTAAACACAGTCGAAAACTTGCCAGGTCTCCTTCAAAGAATATAAAGGTCTCTGCCAATGAGGAGGTGGAGGATAAGGAGGAGGAGAAAAGAAGGGAAGAGAATGACTGAAGAAAAAAAATGAATTTCAGAAACACTTCCAAAGGCTTCACTATTCCAGTGTAAAACAGCATGTTTAAAATAAGAGCAGAATACAACGGCACTATTAAAACTAAATTTAATAAGGATCCTAAGGCAATGGTTGTTAAAATGCAAATGTATGTGGTGTGTTGGCCATGTCACCTGCATACGCAAAACATCTGACATTCTCAGAGAGAATGGAGCTCACGTGAGAATGAGAGAAAGACACAGAATTATAGTAGATAGAGAGAGAGAGAGAGAGAGAGAGAGAGAAAGAGAGAGAGAGAGAGAGAGAGAGAGAGAGAGAGAGAGAGAGAGCGCATAGGCAACAGGGCATAAAAAGGACATTGTGTCAGTAATGCGTGCGCTAGCGGTGTTTTTGTCATGGAAGTACTTTGCCCAAATTTATCGCCTTGCCAACAAAGGCCATTTGAGCTGCACCCTGGCAAAATGGGAGTGTGGGTGAGTGAGTGCTTGTGTGTCTGTATATGTGTCTGTCTGTGTGTGAGTGTGTGTGTGTGTGTGTGTGTGTGTGTGTGCGAGTGTGTGTGTTTGCGCATGTGTGTGAGCATGTGTATACAGTCATTATTCTCAACCCTGTACGCACTATTTCTCCAGCCGTCGGGCATGGCACTTGGGGTGGAAACACAAACACACACACACACACAAACAAACAAATACAAACACACACACACATACATGCTTTAAAGGATTCAGTTAAATCTGACAGAGTAAACAATGCATAAACAATGATTTTTAAATAATAGAAGAGACACCCTGCAATATTTATGACCAATTCATCATGGACGGTGGCAGACAAAGAGTTGAGGACCAGGAGGGAAAGATAAACATTGGCTCACACACTCACAAATATCCCTATTTTTCTCTCCATCTCTCTCGCGCTCTCTCTTGAATACACATACATGCATGTACACATAGAATTATGGGTAAACAAAAGCTTATATTTAATTTCTAAAATATTTGTTCCCTAAATCACTAAAGACAACAGTTAGACCACTGCTGAACAAGAATAATCTGGATGTTTCAGTGCTTAAAGAGGCACTCAGTAAGTTTATGCGGCCATTTTTGTGGTCATAAAATAACTTAGAAATCGTTTTTTCTGTTAGACTGTTAGACTTAAGACCAAACTTTTCTCTGATGCTTTCTCTTAATTTATTCAGATTAAGGTATGATCCTACATCATTCTAGTTATCAGAGCACTTGTAGGTGGCTACTATTGTAATACAGGAGTGCTTCTGTTTGCTGGATGTATAGGATCACATTTGTAGATTACAGATTTGTGAATTTGGGGAAATCCTTATTCTAAAATTGTTTTATTTTCCGTCCTTTATCAACTTTTTATTCTTTTTTATACTGTGTTTTCTTACTTTATTTTATACTATATATACTATTATATACTAAATAAATAAACTTGCCTTGCCACAAGAAACACACACACACACAAAGCCACAAAGCAAAGCTTTTTCTCTCTCTCCCTCTTTCACACACATACTCCCTCATACAAACACACCCACACACACATACTAGAGGGCTAATGGTTATGAGCCTCTGTGGTGAGGATAGGGTGATTTGATATGTGCTGCTCATATCACTTCCATGGATTAGACACCAGCCAACCTCTCACGCTGACCTCCCAGTGCCTTGCACAGGAAACAAAGCACAAGCACAAAACCAATTCTGTATCTGTGTGTGTGTGAGTGTGTGTGTGTGTGCCTGATGCTTGTTTTGCCCTTTGGCTGAACTTTACCCCAGTTTGTGTAATTAAAGTGTTGATTGGTTTCACTATTCTGCTTAACAGACACTGCTATGGCCCCAGCTATGGTTTTCTCTCACTCTCATACGAACACACACACACACACACACACACACTGACTGTATCATCCAAGACACTTATGCACCTCCACACTCACACTAAGTGATCTTAAAGCCTCAAGAAACCTGGTTGTGTCCCTGTGGCCCCTCTCTCACACAGCACGCACGCACACACACACACACACACACACACACGCACACACTCTTGAACCTCCCCCAAAGGCCTCCCCATCCACCACCTCCTCCTCTCTCTCTCTCTCTCTCTCTCTCTCTCTCTCTACCTCCTTCTATCATCCCTTAATCTGGGCCTGCTGCCTCCTCCTCCTTCTCCTTCTCCTCCCATCCTCTCCCTCTCTCCTCTCTTCCATCTCAGTGTTTTCTCTCTCCCACGTGGCGTGCACGGCCAAAGAAAAAGAGGAAGAAAAGAAAA